>JAJHZJ010000753.1:0-68256 GCA_023548195.1 Bettongia penicillata ogilbyi
CTTTTTTTCTGTTGTTAATATAACCCTAAGATTCTTTTTATTTAAGAAAACAGAGTGCATGGAGTAAAATAACATGGGATAAGGTGGAAAGAAAGTTTGTTTCCTAGGTAAGAAAAGATGTAAATACAGGCAAAGGAGATGGATTTCACTTACTAGATAATAGGGAGACATTAAAGATATTTGAGCCGAAGAATGAGTTAAAAAAAAAAGAAATATATATTTTTTAAAATAACAATATTATTTTGGCATTTTAAGCAAAGACGATTGAAAGGAAAGAAAATAAATAAGACAATCTTCTTGGAGGTTATTGCTATAGACTAGGCGGTCTGTAAGCAGTGTCTAAACAATATAGTCACATATATGTTCCAAGATATGATATTGAGAGAGGCAAGAGAGCATAGTGGAAAGAGAATTGACCTCAGTGACAAGAAATTTGGGATATCAAAGATCTGACATCTCCTGTTTGTGTGACCTAGGACAAGTAATTTTACTTCTCATTGTTCCAGGCAACTGTCTAAGAGTATAAATTGGGGGTTGTGAGGGAAGGCTGATCTGCATTAGTTTAAAAAAAAATGTGAAATTAAGGACCTTTAAGTTCTAGTACTGACTTGTAGCTTGAGACTACTCAGCTATTGATTAATTCATATTAGTTAAGCTTTTCCTTGGTGACAGATGAAATAGGTTCTGCCAATCATATCTCAAAAGTCTATTCTGATTTGTAAGGAAGATGATGAAATACTGCAGGAAATCTGTCGTGCAAATGTAAAACCCAATTCTTGCCTTCAATTGATAGGGACAAGAACCAGATGATGATTACATTCCTATAGGGAACTAACTCCCATATAATGAAACTCCCTGAACTAATGCAAGCAGGCATCTTTATAATCTAGAGTCTTAGGGAGCGCCTAGAGCACTGAGACATGAAGTGACTTGCCTAGGGCCACATAGCCAGTTAGTTTCAGAACAAAGACTTGATCCTGGTATTTTTGACTCAGGCCAACTCATTAACTATTAAGCCATAGCTACATTTGAGTCTTAATTTTTTATTTGGAGAAAAATAAAACACTATTTTATATCAAGACAATGATATAGGAAATGGTTAGAAGCCCTAAGACAGTGTGTGCATATATGCATATGGGTGCATACTATCATCTATCGATCCACCTAATAATATATATATATATGTATATATACAAACACATATGTGCATGCATACATACATCATAGTATATACCTATATATTCAAAATATGTGTATATGCATGCACCGGCATAAACAGATACATATATGCAAATAAGTATGTATGAATGTGTTCATATCTGTTAAGACATACAGCACTGGGTTTGAAGTTAGAAGATCTAGGGTCAGATCCTGAGTGTCACTTATATGAAACATCTTGAGCAAGTATTTAATCTCTCTAGGTGTCAATTTCTTCATACATAAAATGAAGAGCTTTGACTAGGTAATCTTTGAGGTCTTCTAGGGGTCTAAATCTAGTATTATCTAGAATAATGGCCTGGAATGAGCAGCATGGTCCTTTGAAATTAGAAATTTCAGAGACAGTAGGAACTAAAAAGTCTTATAGAAACTGGGAAGCGCTCAAGATGTATGCAGGTAAGCATTTTAAATGGTGATATATTTGGGCTCTCTCAACTTGGAGTCAGCATACAATCCTCAGCCATAAATCAGCCCTGGATTTTCCTGGAACAGTTATTCATAGACACCTGACATGAATTTAGTGACTACAGCTTCCGCTTAAATGGAAACCTGAATCTCATCTTCTATTGGAAAAAAGTAAAAAAGTTCTTCTTTCTCCTGACCTTCACCAGAGGCAGAACCAATGTAAAGGAAGCCAGTTGAGCTTAATTCAAGAACTTTAAAAATATAATTAAAGAAGAGTTATTAAATTTTCTTTTGTGTTTGTACAGTTATCGTGAACTCATGAGAGTTCTTTCCTAACACTGAAGTAATTCAGAAAAGAAACAAAACATCTACCTAAACATTTAAAGTTCAGTACAAGACGTCAGCTAGCCCAATTTAGCATAAATATGTGCTGGTATTGCTAGGGAACCGAACTTCATTCATTTTATGATGTCCCACACAATACTGAAGGTGCACTCCCTTGGAAATCAGTTCAGTTAATCACAGATTTTACTGCCCTACATTCAGTAGTGAGCTAATGACTTCATTTGACAATGCTATGTCCAACGTTAGTCTTACATTCAGGTGGAAGCCACTTTAGAACAACCAAATAAGAGACCATCCGCTAAACTTTAGTAATTACTGAGGGTGTCAAGTCAAACCTGACATCCAGGGCTGGGAATAATGGAGAGGCAAGCTTGAATCTAAGTGTGGCTAATTTTTATAGAGTAATGGATCAATATATTCCCACTGAGAAAAGCATTATCTTCTTCTCCTTTTATAATGCAAATAACCCTAGGTGGAGTAATAGAAAGTTATATTTATATACAGTTTTAAACTTGAGAAAAGCTTTCTCTAAAAGCATCCTTGTGAGTTAGGGTGAGTTATTTTTTTTCCCACTTGACAAATGAAGATACTGTCTTAGGGAAGTTAAATGACTTGCCTAAGGCCACACAGCTAGTGTTGGAGCAGGGATTCAAAGTCACATTCCTGGCTTTATATTCAATACTTCACCATGCTTGCTACTGAAACATCCATTATTGCCACTTTAATGAAAGAAAATGCATTGGATAGTGGGAAAAGGAGATAAAATAGAAGGAAAGAACTGAGTACTTAAGAAAGTTCTCAAATAACAGGGGACAGAAGCACAGAAAGATGAATCACCGCAAACTTAATTTTACCACTCAAGATTTGAGTGGGTCCCTTTTGTAAACCTGAGAAGAAGAAATCCTCTCTAGTTGTAGAAGAACTTTCTAAATCTCCTTTGAAAAATCTTAGTCAATAAAATCAGACTATATTAGTGATTTTTCAGCAGCCAGTGAATTTTGTGTGTGGAGAGTTATTTTTCTAAAACAATGGTAATGCTTGTTTTCCTTTAGTCAAAATGGCATCTTTGCAGTAGATGAAATGGAATAATGAAAGTCTCATAAATGTTTAGAGTCACTCCAACAAGATCACTCTTAATAAATAGGGCAGATTGATCAGCAAAGATGTGGAAATTTGAAAACTTGCTTCAGTACATGTATAGTAAGGTATTCTGTCACAGACAGGAAGCTGTTGAGCAGGCTGGAAGAAGAATTTTTATATGCAGAAATAAAGACCAGTGACTAAGTATAAGGCTGTGAAATGAAAATATAGATCATCAAACAGTGTCTGATGAGGAAGCCTCTTCAAAGTCAGGGTGACAACAATCAGTAAGAGCTATTAAGTGAGAATAAGAATGAGACTTCAGGTGCTGGATACCATAGTAAGCAAGGTGGTATGAAGCTTGATAAAAAATTCTTACTATTTGTTATGATCAAGTGTTCCATTAGTAAACATAGATTTTATTCTCATCTATTCATATGTGTTTCCACTGCCAGTTTTCTTGTAATATCTTGAACTCCTAATGCCACCATCCTCACTGTTCTTCATGGCAATAAATTCCACTAAGTGATGGCAGACAGATGTGTCAGGCCTACTTGCATTGGGACTGTGATGCTATGCATGTGAATGGGAAAGGTCAGAAAAAGTTCCTGGAAGTTTATGGCTAAAAGTTAAGGTTAAAAAGTCCAAATTAGTGGTGAGTAGAATAATAATACCTCATATTTTTATGTCATTTACCAGATAGGAACCAAGATGAATATAATTAATATAAATTTTTTTCTCTTTTTTCCTTTTTTATTATTATTAACTTATTTGTTTTCAGTTTTCTACAATCACTTCCATAAGTCTTAGATTTTCTCCCCCTCGCTCACCCCTCACTCTCTGAGATGGCACGTAATCTTATATGGGTTCTACGCATACATACTTATAGAAGATATTTTCATATTAGTCATGTTGCATAGAAGAATTAAAATGAATGGGAGGAACCATGAGAAAAACCCAAACCAAACAAAACGTAACACAGGAAAAAATATTCTGTTTCATTCTGCATTCCAGTTCCGTAGTTCTTGAGCATGTGGATGCCATTTTGCCTTAAGGGTCCTTTGGGAATGTTTTTGATCCTTGTATTGCTGTGATGGAGTAAGTCTACCAGAAAAATTTCTTGCACACTGTGGTTGTTACTGTGTACAGTGATCTCCTGGTTCTGCTCCTTTCACTCAGCATAAGTTCATATAAGTAATTCTGGTTCATCATTTCTAATAGTACAATAGTATTTCATTACATTCATATACCACAACTTGTTTAGCCATTCCCCAGTTGATGGACGTCCCCTCAATTTCCAGTTCTTACCCACCACAAAGAGAACTGCTATACATATTTTGGTACAAGTGGGACCTTTTCCCTTTTACATGATTCTTGGGGTTATAGTCCTGGAAGCAATATTGCTGGGTCAAAGGATATGTGCATTTTTTTGAGCTCTTTGGGCATAGTTTCAAATTGCTCTCCACAATGATTGGATTAGCTCACAGCTCCACAAACAATGAGTTAGTGTTCCTACTCTCCCACATCTTCTCCAACATTTATCTTCTTCCTGTTTTGTCATGTAAGCCAATCTGGTAGGGGTGATGTGAAATAATAAACAACTTTGGCAAAGTTATAGGTTACAAAATAAACCCACAAAAATTATCTGCATTTCTATATATTACTAACAAAGCCCAATAGCAAGAGATAGAAAGAGAAATCTCATTTAAAACTGTTGTAAAACCTATAAAATATCTGCGAGTCTACCTGCCAAAATAAACCCAGAGACTATATGAACACAATTATAAAACATTTTTCACACAAATAAAGGCAAATTTAAGTATACTGAAAAACATCCGTTGCTCATGTGTAGGCTGAACTAATATGATAAAAATGACAATTCTACCTAAATTAATTTAATTCCTCAGTGTCGTAGCAATCAAACTACCAGAAAAAATATTTTTTAGAGCTAGAAAAAATAATATCAAAATTCATCTGAAAGAACAAAAGGGGGAATTAATGAAAAAAATGCTAGGGAAGTTGGCCTAGCCCTACCAGATCCTCAATTGTATTATAAAGCAGCAATCATCAAAACCATTTGGTATTGGCTGAGAAATAGAATGATGGGGGGGGTAGAACCAAGATGGAAGAGTAGAAGGTCAGACTTCTAGAAGCACTCCCCCAACAGTCCATAAAATTCCTGTAAAAAATGGCTCTAAACAAATTCTGGAGCAGCAGAAGCCACAAACCTACTCACAGATCTTGGGCAGAAAAACTTGTAGTTGCTCTCAGATCAGAGTGCAGGCCAGGAGAGGAGTAAACTCCTCACCTTTAAGTGTGCCATATTCGAGGAACTGAGAACTTACAGGTCCCCAGAATGTACCTTCCTCTTGACAAAGGACTTAAAAGTCAAGTGACTGACTGGGAAAATGCTCAAAAAAGGGAAAAAATAAGACTATAGAAGCTTACCTGCTTGGAGAACATGTATTTTCTTCCATCCTCTTAGATGAGGAAGAACAATACATACCATCACAGGAAGACATAAAAGTCAAGGCTTCTGCATCCAAAACCTCCAAAATAAATATATAATGTTCTCAGACCATGGGAGAGCTCAAAAAGGATTTTGAAAGTCAAGTAAGACAGATGGAGGAAAAATTGGGAAGAGAAATGAGAGCAATGCAAGAAAATCATGAAAAGGGAGTCAACAACTTGCTAAAGGAAGCCCCACAAAAAATGCTGAAGAAAATAATACTTTTAAAAATATACTAACCCAAATGGCAATAGAGGTCCAAAAAGCCAATGAGGAGAAGAATGCTTTAAAAAGCAGAATTAGCCAAATGGAAAAAAGAGGTTCAAAACCTCCCTGAAAAAAAATGTTCTTTAAAAAATTAGAATGGAGCAGATGGAAGCTAATGACTTTATGAGAAACCAAGAAATTACAAAGCAAAAACAAAATAATGAAAAATAGAAGATAATGTGAAATATCTCAATGGAAAAACAACTCACCTGGAAAATAGATTCAGGAGAGACAATTTAAAAATTATGGGGCTACCTTAAAGTCACAATGAAGAAAAGAGCCTAGACATCATCTTTCATGAAATTATCAAGGAAAACTGCCCTGATATTCTAGAACCAGAGGGTATAATAAATATTGAAAGAATCCACTGATAACCTCCTGAAAGGCATCCAAAAAGAGAAACTTCTAGGAATATTGTAGTCAAATTCCAGAGTTCCCAGGCCAAGGAGAAAATATTGTAAGCAGCCAGAAAGAAACAATATTTCCAATCTTCGAAATGCAATCAGGATAACCCAGGATCTAGCAGCTTCTACATTAAGGGATCAAAAGACTTGGAATATGATATTCCAGAAGTCAAAGGAACTAGGATTAAAACCATGAATCACCTACCCAGCAAAGCTGAGTATAATACATGATGGGAAAAAATGGTCACTCAATGAAATAGAAGGCTTTCAAGAATTCTTGATGAAAAGACCATAGCTGAACAGAAAATTTGACTTTCAACCATAAGAAACAAGAAAATTATGGAAAGCTAAACAGGAAAGAGAAATCATAAGGGACTTACTAAAGTTAAATTGCTTATATTCTTACATGGAAAGATGATATTTGTACTTCGTGAAACTTTTCTCAGTATTTGGGTAGTTGTAGGTATTATACACATATACATAGACAGAGGGAACACTGTGAGTTGAATGGGAAGAAATGATATCTAAAAAAAATAAAATTGACTGGTGAGAAAGGAATATATTGGGAGGGGAAAGAAAGAAATGTAATAGGGCAAATTATCTCTCATAAAAGAGGTGAAAAGTGAATCTTACTCTCATCAGAATTGGTTTAAGGAGGGAATAACATGCACACTCAATTTCGTATGAAAATCTATCTTACACTACTGAAAAGCAGGGAAGAAGGGGATAAGTGACGTTTGTGGGGTATGATAAGAGGGAGAGCAAATGAGAAGAGGGAGTAATTAGAAGTAAAAACTTTAGGGGAGAGATAAGGTCAAAAGAGAGAATAGAATAAATGGAGGCAGGATAGGATGGAGGGAAATACAGTTAGTCTTTCACAACATGACTATTATGGAAGTCTCTTGCAAAACCACGCATATGTAGCCTATATTGAATTGCTTGCCTTCTCAGTGGGGAATGGGTGGAATGGGAGGAAGGAAAAGAAGTTGAAACTCAAAGCTTTAGGAAGAAATGTTGAGAATTGTTTTAGCATGCAACTGGGAAATAAGAAATACAGGTAATGGGCTATAGAAATCTATCTTGTCCTATAAGAAAAGAGAGAAGGTGGGGTAAGGGAAGGGAGGGGTGTGATAGAAGGGAGGGCAGAATGGGGGAAGGGGAAATCAGAATGTATGGTGTTTTGGGGTGGAGAAAGAGGAGAGACGAGAAAATGTGGAACTCAAAATTTTGTGGAAATGAATGTTGAAAATTAAAAATAAATAAATAATTTTTAAAAAGAAAACAAGAAATAGCAGGATAGACCTGTGGATTAGGTTCAGTACTCAAGACACAGTAGTCAATGAATATAGCAGTCTACTGTTTGACAAACCCAAGGACCCCCAACTTCTGGGATAAGAACTCACTGTTTGACAAAAACTACAGGAAAACTGGATAATAATATGGTAGAAACTGGGCACAGAACAACACCTGACACTGTACACAAGAATAAAGTTCAAATGGATACATGATCTAAGTATAAAGAGTGACGCTATAAACAAATTAGGGGAACAGGAATAGTGTATTTGTCAGATTTATGGAGAATGGAGAAATTTATGACCAAATAAGAGATAGAGAACATTATGAAGTACAAAATGGATAATTTTGATTATATTAAATTGAAAAGATTTTGCACAAACAAGCCCAACGCAACCAAGATAACCAGAAAACTGGGAAAGAATTTTTGCAACTAGTTTCTATGATAAAGATCTCATTTCTAAAATAGAACTGAGATTCTGAAGAATTGAAGACTTTGGGGAGGAGGAGCCAAGATGGCGGAGTAGAAAGACTCATGTATGCTAGCTCCGAAACCACAGTCTATAAATTTCCTGTAAAGAGAACTCCCCACAAATTCTGGAGCAGAGCAAGTGCACACCAATGCAGTGGAAGAGATTTCCATTTCAGAGAGCCCTGGAAAGCCATCCCCAGGGGTCCGTTGCACCGCGGAGAGTGGAGCCAACCCCTGTGCTGCCCTGGTCATGGCCTCAGAGGAGCAGATATGAGCAGGCTTCAGGGATGGAATCTCTGGCGGCCAGGAAGGTCCCTTCACCCACAGACACTACAGGTCAGTGAGAGAGACTTCTGGGCTGGTCGAGAGGGGAGCAGGGTGTCTCCATAACTCAGGCCCCCTTGGGAGGCAGCGGCAGCCCGGGACTCCCTGAGCAGGCAGGAGCTCCATTACCAAAGGTGTCTGCATAAACCCCCTGAGGGAACTGAGCCTGGGAGGTGGCCCTACCCCCACCTGAGCATCAGAACTTAAGCTCATATTGAACATCAGCCGCGCCTTCTGCAGAAAGCTCTGAGGCTGGGAAGCAGCATTTGAATCTCAGACCCCAAGCACTGACTGGGCAGATCTAGGTGGGGGTGGAGAGAAATCTCAGAAGTCAAGTAACTGGCTGGGAAAATGCCCAGAAAAAGGAAGCAAAATAAGACCATAGAGAGCTACTTTATTGGGGAAGAGATGTTCCTTCCTCCCTTCATTTCTGATGAAGAAGTACAATGTTGGTCATCAGGGAAGGACGTGGAGGTCAGGGCCTCTCTATCCCAGACATCCGAGGTGGATGTCTGGTGGGCTCAGGCCATGGAAGAGCTCAAAAAGGATTTTGAAAATCAAGTTAGACAGGTGGAGGAAAAACTGGGAAGAGAAATGAGAGAGATGCAAGAAAAGCATGAAAAATGGGTCAATACCTTGGTAAAGGAGACCCCAAAAAATGCTGAAGAAAATAACACCTTGAAAAATAGGCTAACTCAATTGGCAAAAGAGGTTCAAAAAGCCAATGGGGAGAAGAATGCTTTCAAAAGCAAAATTAGCCAAATAGAAAAAAGAGGTTCAAAAGCTCACTGAAGAAAATAGTTCTCTCAAGATTAGAATGGAACAGATGGAGGATAATGACTTTCTGAGAAACCAAGAAATCATAAAACAAAACCAAAAGAACGAAAAAATGGAAGAGAATGTGAAATATCTCATTGGAAAAATAACTGACCTGGAAAATAGATCCAGGAGAGACAATTTAAAAATTATGGGATGACCTGAAAGCCATGATCAAAAAAAGAGCCTAGACATCATCTTTCATGAAATTATCAAGGAAAACTGCCCTGAGATTCTAGAACCAGAGGGCAAAATAAGTATTGAAGGAATCCATTGATCACCGCCTGAAAGAGATCCAAAAAGAGAAACTCCTAGGAACATTGTGGCCAAATTCCAGAGTTCCCAGGTCAAGGAGAAAATATTGCAAGCAGCCAGAAGGAAACAATTCCAGTATTGTGGAAATACAATCAGGATAACACAAGATCTAGCAGCTTCTACATTAAGGGGTCGAAGGGTGTAGAATAGGATATTCCAGAAGTCAAAGGAACTAGGACTCAAACCAAGAATCACCTACCCAGCAAATCTGAGTATAATACTTCAGGGGAAAATATGGTCTTTCAATGAAACAGAGGACTTTCAAGCATTCTTGATGAAAAGACCAGAGCTGAAAAGAAAATTTAACTTCCAAACACAAGAATCAGAAGAAATATGAAAAAGTAAACAGCAAAGAGAAGTCATATAAGGGACTTACCAAAGGTGAACTGTTTACATTCCTACATGGAAAGACAATATTTGTAACTCTTAAAATGTTTCAGTATCTTGATAGTTGGTGGGACCACATACAGACCTACACACGCATACACACACACACGTATATGGGTGCACGCACACACACATGCACATATGCATGCACACAGAGAGAGAGAGAGAACACAGAGTGAATTGAATAGGATGGGACCATATCTTAAAAGAAATTAAGGTAAATGGTGAGAGAGAAATGTAGTGGGAGGAGAGAGGGTGAAATGGAATGGGGTAAATTATATCTCATTCAAGAGGCAAGCAGGAGACTTTTTAGTGGAGGGAAAAAGAGGAGAGCTGAGAAAAAAACATGAAGTTTACCCTCATCACATTCGACTAAAGGAAGGAGTAAAATGCACACTCATTTTGGTATGAAAACCTTTCTTACAGTATAGGAAAGTGGGGGAGAAGGAGATAAGCAGGGAGGGAGGGATGATGGAAGGGAGGGCAATGGGAGGAGGGAGCAATTTGAAGTCAACACTTGGGGAGGGACAGGATCAAAAGATGGAATAGAAACAATGGGGGGCAGGATAGGATAGAGGGAAATACAGTTAGTCTTACACAACACGACTATTATCGAAGTCATTTGCAAAACTACATAGATATAGCCTACATTGAATTGCCTGCCTTCCTAAAGAGAACGGGTGGGGAGCGAGGGTTGGGGAGAATTTGGAACTCAAAGTTTTAGGAACAACTGTTGAGTATTGTTCTTGCTACTAGGAAATAAGAAATACAGTTAATGGGGAATAGAAAGTCATCTGGCCCTACAGGACAAAAGAGAAGATGGGGACAAGAGAAGGGAGGGATGATGGAAGAGAGGGCAGAGGTGATAGAGAAAATTAGATTGCTCAGTGTATTGGGGTGGGGGGAGGAGATAAAATGGAAGAAAATTTGGAACCCAAAATTTTGTGAAAATGAATGTAAAAAGTTAAATAAATTTGTATTTAAAAAAAATAATAAAATAGAACTGACTCAAATACACAAGAATACAAGTCATTTCCCAATTGATAAATGGTCAAATGATATAAACAGGCAGTTTTCAGGGGAAGAAATTAAAGCTATCTATAGTCATATGAAAAATGCTATAATTTTTTTTTAATCACAGGATCAGGTTGCCAGGTGGGGGCCAGCAGACCCAGAAGAGCCCTAAGGGCAGGTAAAGCAGTCAAATTAAAATATGTGAAACAATGGAGCAATGAAATGACAAATGGAGAGACTCTGCTACTGAGGAAAAGAAAAAAGAAAAAAAAAACTTGTCCCACTTTTCTGCTATTATCACTAGAGCCAATAGCCAAGCTTGATCAGCTTAACATATGCAGGTGGAATTTGGGAATGTGGGAACAGAAGCATCAAGCTGATATGGAGGATAGGGAAAATGAGGGGCAGGCAGAGTCTGGCTATTATAACAGAATGCATCAAAATTAATAAACCTTAACTTCTTAATTTGTAAAAATGTGAATAATATATGTCCTAGCATTTAGATTTAGACTTGAGAGGGATCCTAAAAACCCTCTTATTTTATAAAAGATAAAACTAAGGCCCAGATAGATTAAGTATAAATGGCTTCACAAACTTTAAAACATTTTACATAGATGCATACATACACATGTATATATGTTATTAATAATGATTGTGTTAATAAAAGAATTTGTCACAAGGATAGATAGTATAGCTTAATGTTATATTGTCATACAGTTGATGTTATAGACATAAATCTTAATTCCATTAAATAACTTGATTAAATGCAAATGAAGAACTTGTTAATAATTCTTTAAAAGTTTTTTGGAAATATCAATATCTTTTTTCTCTCTTTGTCTTCTCTCCAGACAGACATTTTTTACAACAAAGAATTAAAAAAGAGGAAGAGAAAAAAACCTGCAAAACTGATCAATACATCAAAAAATTTGACATTATATGCAATGACCCACATATGTGGTCTCCCAACTTTCTAAAGGTTTTAAGAGAGCTGTCTTCTCATATCCCTTATTTGGGGTCAACATCATTCAGTGAATTTTTCAAACTGTATTTTTGTTTGTTGAGTGATTGATGTTTTTTTTCATTTATTATTGTTGTTAATAATTATATTGGTTTCTTAAGTCAGCCAGGGGTTAGAACAGCAGTCCTCGAGATAGGAAGACTCATCTTCCTGAGTTTAAATGTGACATCAGACACTCATTATCTGTATGACTCTGGGCAAAGAACTTAGCCCTGTTTATGTCAGTTTTCTCATTTGTAAAATAAACTAGAGAAGGAAATGACAAACTACACCAATATCTTTGCCATAAAAATCCCAAAAAAGATAAAAAACATTTGAATATAACTGAAAGAACTGAAAATAATAACAAATGTAAGTCTTTCTCAATGTAATACGGGTTTGACATGTAGCTAGACCACCTAAAAGAGTGTCAACCACATGGGAAATGCTAAGTGTCCAGCTTTTAGGAAGAAGAAATAGTGCATGAATGAACTTTCCACATTGGTGCATGACTGTCTATATGTTTATTTTTCCCATTTTCTACATATCTGAAATTTTCTACATTTTTAAAACTGACTGACAGAACAATGTTCAGAAATTCTACAGCATTTTATGAGAATGAAAGTAACTCCTAGAGTAAAAGTCAGGTAGGAATTTCACTAAACTGCACCCCTCCCTTGAAACTGAGATGGGGTATGATATATATTTATAGGTATTTTGGAAAATATTGACATATTTATTCTTGCTATACTTTTGAAGTAAATATTGGAGGAGTGAATAATACAAGGTTAAGTAGTTAAATGAAATTGAGGTACTAGTCACTACAATTCTATAAAGTGGAGAAACATAGCCTTTGGGAGTTTAAGCCAGTGGTAGAGAATAAAAACCACAGAGCCCTTTGAGAGTAACCTGAATGTTGCTAGTCTGACCATGAAAAATTGAAGCCAGAATCAAAACCAGGTTACACATTTCCCTGCACTCAGCATATTCGTTGTTTCTGACAACATACAAACATTGTTTATTATATTCATGTATTGTAATGTATTAGATGCCACCACTATCCATTCAATAGTCACTGACTTTTTCCTAGCCCTTTCTATAACAAAAATACTACTGTAAATGTAGTGGTGTATAGAGAATGTTAAAGATTTCTTGGGGAAAAAATGGATTTTTAAAAAAATAAAATCTGAACTATGGATCTGAAGGCATAGTATGAACAATTATTATTATACTATTGTATTGGGTTTGATGTTTACTATTTTACTACATCTCCTCTTCCCTGAGAGATTCACACATTCTAAACCAATAAAAAAAGAAACTTTTGTGGCTAGCACAGGGGAGAATAAAATCAAATTCTATCACAGTTAACATTTCAGTAAATGTTGCAAAAGTGGTTGTGGACCACTCAGACTACATTCTAAATACTTGTTACCACAAGCAGGTAATTAATAGGATTTTTAGAGAAGAGAAAAGGAGATATGAAGAAATGAGGAATTTAGGGAGTGAATATGTTGTCAGGTTATTATTCCTTCTGGGTAATGGGCAAGTATTATAGGGACATTTCCTGGGTTTGATCAGTCTCAGAATCACTGAGGAAATTTCAAGGAGAAAGTCTCTAGACTGTGGGAGAGATAGAAGAACAAATCACAAAAGAATTACGAAATGCTGCTAATGGGTAGCCCAGTTATGTAGGTAGTTAAAGCACAAAGGTTTCTTTGTTTCATGAAAAACATATGGTAATATGTTACCTTCTATTGCTATTAGCATAGAAAAGACATGTTCATATTTTCTCATACCTTGAGGATCCTTGACTAGGCACACGTTGTGATCTGCTACTGCTTCAGCTTTTATCATTATAAAAGGACAATGGAGACCTTACGGCAGATGCTCAGTCAGAACAGCCAACGTGCATCATTTCCTTGTCTTTAAAAATTGTGACCTTCCAATCCAAGTAGTCATGTTTTTGGTCATGTATAGGGTCCATCATTTATACCAGCCCTGTATTTTAGATTTGAGTGGCTACTAGATGCTTTTTATGGTGATAAAAGATAATCTTTCCAAATCTAATATGAATTATTTTTTTAATCTCTTGCCCTTTCTGTAGAGGAAGGGGGTTATATAATTTGCCTGCAAGGACTCAGAAGTAGCCACAAACTTACAAGAGATTGGTTTTTTTGGGGGGGGTTGGCACTCAGAAGTTGGGATTAAACCGACTCAGTTTAGAGTGTTCTGGAAAAATAAGGTATTTATGCTGGAAGGGTATGCTGGTGCAGCAGATCACATTCTCAGGTAGACTAAAAGAGGGACTATGTAACTGGGAATTGATTTTTCTATAAAGAAATAGGGAAGTGAATTAAGTCTAGAAAACTATAGCTTATAAAGTAGCTTAACTAGTATGAATTTTTAAAATATCTCCTTTATACACTTTTGATTACCTGCAAATCTATGACTGATATTTCTCAGATGCACAGATTCTCATTCAAGGAATTTAAGGAAATCCAGAAACATTTAATAAAGATTCTCCAAATTCAAGATATTAAATCAGATATTTAGGGTATAAAGATAAAATGAAACAGCCCCTTTTCTTTATGGAGTTTACATTCTGTTGAGAAGGATCTAAAAAGTCATCTAGTTTAACTCAAAAATGATAATAATTATCTATAAAACATGGCTATGAAGCCTCCATTTGATCACTTTTAATAATAATGTAATTCACTGATTGCTAAGGAAAATCATGCCATTTTTGGACAGCCCCGTGTTCTAGGAAGCTGTCTCTATATCAAACTGAAATCTACCTCTATACCTGTTAGGGGCCAAGCTCTGGACCAGCCTTCAGGAGCTGGTTCCACCCTCAGGGAGCTGGCTCTGCCCTCAGGGAGGAACATGGGCGGGGCTCTGGCTGGGGATATAAGGAGCTGTTGGGGAGGGATCGGAGAGAGAGATGTAACCAAGAAAGAGATGTAGAGGACACCATCAATAAAGTGAAGAGCACTGACATCCTCGGGTGCGTGTGTAGTCATTGTTCCCTCCGTGGAGGAGGGGATAGCCCTGTCGCGCCGCTAGGCCATACGGAAGACCCAGGAAGGGGTAAGCCAAGCGAAGTCTGGGGGTAAGGGGTGCCGCAGTATCCGGGTGAAGGCACGGGGGAGCCCCGTGCAAGAGTACCGCCTGGAATAGTGTCCAGGCGAAGATCCCCAGAGATCGTATTATAAATTTTGCCCATCCTAAAATTTAACTTCTTTTCTGGTCCTGATTTACTCCAAATTTCTCTATACCACCCTGATTTGGGTAATCCACAAATTTTACAAGCCTTTATATCTAAGTCATTGATATTGAATGAGACACGGTCAAGAATATAATTGTATATCTGCCAATGAAATATCTTCATGTAGGCTGATCTCAATCCATTATTCCACATTCTCTATATCCAGGTGTTCAACCAGTTATTAATCAATCAGAAACTGTTAGCACCTTCTATGATATATATGATACAAACGCAAGTATGGAACAATACCTATTCAAAAAGAGCTTCCATTGTAAAAGTAGGAACAAATACATACATAGGTACGTGTGAAATAAATGCAAAGACAATAAACAGAAAATAATCCAAGATTGTCAACTACAAGATAATTTCAAAGGAAGGGTGATAGGAGTTGGATGGGTCAGGGAAAGTATCATATAGATCTCTACACGTGACCTGCATCTGAAACAAAAGCATGATTCTATGATACAAGAATGAAAAGGGAGTGCAATAACTATTCAGGCACAGGGCATAGCCACCCTAAACTTATTAATATGGGGGGAGGTGAGAGGAAGAGAAACAGATAGACAGACAGACAGAAAAAGAGAGACAGACAAAGAGAGAGATGAGAGAGACAGAGAGAGATACAGAAACAGAGATAGAGACAGAGAAACAGAGACTGCGGAAGATATGGGGGGAGACACAGATAGAGGAGACCAATAATTTGGATGAATCACAGAATACTGGAAGTTGAATCATTTGGGAAGGACTTTCTAAGTTTAATAAAGGAGTGTGCATTGGTCCTAGAGGCAAAAAAAAGAATAATGGGAGTTTAATGAGTAGGAGAGTGACATTTTCAGATATGGACTTAAATAAAATCGTTTTGATACCTTTTTGGAGGACTGGAGAATGACCTGAGGCAGGAAGAACAATTATGAGACTGTCGCCATGTAGGTGAGATATGATGTGGTCCTGAGCTAACAGGTGCTGGAGAACAGAGAAGAGGTGGGGAACAAAAATGATATGGAAGAAATGGTGGCAAGATTTGGCAACTGATTGGCTATTTGAATTGAGAGACGGTGGAGAATCCAGAATGATGTTGAAATTTTCAACTTGAGAGATTTAAAGAATATTGGCTGCTTTGTTAGAGAGAGAAAAATTTGGAAGAGAGGTGGGTTTGGAAAAAGATAAATTCCCTTGATAAGTTTAACATATTTTTGGTACATCTGTCAATAGTAGTAGAATATTAAATTTTTTGTTAGGGAGCTTGTGATGCATTAATGAAACTCATTTAGAGGACTGGAGTGAATATATAGATCTAATAGTCATATATGTAGAGATGATAATTAAACCCTTGGGAGAGACAGACAGAGAAAAAACAGATCCTTGGAAAAATACCCAAAATTATGGGGAGTGATATAGCTGATAAACCAGCAAAGGAAACCAACATAGACTTAGGCTTGAAATAAACCAAGAGCCAGAGAGAAAAAAAAATAGCCAAACAAAACAAAACAAAACAAAAACATAACTTTGACTATTTGGACCTTAGTTAGCAAGGTGACGTCTATGCTTTTTAGAATGCTGTCCAGATTTCTCGTAGCTTTCCTTCCAAAAAGCAAATATCTTTATGACTACAACTACCTTCTGCAGTGATCTTTGAGCCCAAGAACATAACAATAGATACTACTTCCTTTTCTTCTTCCTTTATTTGCCAAGAAGTAATGGGACCAGTTGCCAAGACCTGAACTTTGTTGATGTTTAAGTTTCAAGCCATACATATAAGTATACACAATATACTTCCTTCTTCTACTCTCATCAAGAGACTTCTTAACTTTTCTTCACTTTCTGCCATTGAATTGGTATTGTCTGCATATCTGAAATTGTTGTTTTCCCCAGCAACCTTATTTCTGGCTTTGGATTCATCCAGCCTGACATTTCACATGATGTACTCTGTATGTAAGTGAAATAAATAAGGTGACAGTAAACAACCTTGTTGCACTCTTTTTCCATTCTCAAACCAAACAGTTATTCCATGTTCAGTAATAATTGTTTCTACTTGACTCGCATACAGGTTCCTCAGGAAACAAATAAGATGGATGGGTGCTCCTATCTCTCCGAGGACTTGCCACATTTTGTTGTGAAAGGTTTTGATGTGGTCAGTGAAAAATAAGTAGACTGTGTACGCGTCTATGTGTGCATGTGTGTGTGTGTGTGTGTGTGTGTGTGTGCACGTGTTATTTTCTCCCTCTGGAATGTCTTTACTTTTTCTATAATCCAGTGAATACTGGCAATGTGGCCTCCAGTTCCTAAACTTCTGGTATTTCTTGGTTCACATGTTGCCAAAGTCTAGCTTACAGAATCTCAAGCATAATCCTGCTGGCATGTGAAATGGATACATTGGTTTGGTAATTTGGACATTCCTTGGCTTTGCCCTCCTTTTGCATTGGGACATAAACTGAGCTCTTCCAATCCAGTGACCAGTGTTGTGTTTTCCAAATTAGCTGACAAATTGAGTACAGCACTTTAGCAGCAGCACCTTTTACTATTTAAAATAGCTTAGCTGGAATTCATCACTTCCACTAGCCTTATCATTAGCAATGCTTTCTAATGTTCACTTGACTTCATTCCCAGGATGTCAACCTCTTAATCAGTAACCACAATGTTGTAGTTATTAGTGATGTTAAGATTTTTTTTTTGTATAGTTATTTTGTGGGACTGAGTGTAGGTCACTGCATAGATAATTAAGAGATCACGGGTAAATTTGGAAAGAGCAGTCCACTTCGGTGATAAGATAGGTCAAATCGCAAAGAGTGGATCAGGGAATGAGAATAGAGGAACTCAGGGAATAGGTATAGAAAACCTCAGCATCTGACTGAGATAGAAAAAAGAAATATACATTGATAGTTTGAGGACACTGTAGACTTTCTTGTAGGTTTCCTGGGATATTGTGGTTAAGTGCCTGAGCTGAGCTCTACAGCATATAGCTTTTAAAGTCCTCTCAAAGAAAGTGCTCTTTCTGCCTGTGACGGTAGTCCACACATCTCTAGGGTCCACCTTCATTAGTCCTTCCTTCCCTAAAACAAAAAATTTCTTTAGATAATACTGAAACTATGAGGAGAAGCAATGTAAGAATTCTAAAATTTATTAGTTGTTAAGAGTTATATTGGTAAAACTGTTCTCTTCTTTCAAGTCCTTGTACATATTTTCTGAGACTAAGGAAAAAAAATGTTTCCACTCTTCTTTCAGAGATTCTCTTCTCAAAGCATAAAGGCGGTTTGTTTTCTCATGACACAATTTTTTTTTATGAATCACTTCCATATGTATCAGGAAGAATCTACCATGTGTCCATGGTCTATACTAGTTGTTTATCACACAAAATATACAGTTTCTGTACCTAAAGAGCTTATATTCTACGGGGGGAGCATATCATTCATGTAATATACAATTTGAAATTCAACGCAACTTTTGGAAATAGGTAAATATTATTGTCTCCCCTCTATGAAATCCCTGTTGTAGACCAAAACATAAATACACATACACACATACACACATGCACACACACATATACCCCTGAAAGACACATATAGGTAAAACAAATACTCCAATAGGTTATGACTTTCTCAGTGTCACATGAATATTTAGTAGCAGAGCTTAAACTGGAACAATACCAATTCTTTTTCTGCTTTGCTAAATTGCTTGTAAAAAAAGTATTGGACTAGATCAAAGGTTCTCAAATCATAATTCATAGAATTTCACAAGATATGTGAATAAATTTCACAGGATTCATGAAGTTGGATAGAAAAAATATATACATATAGTTTATATGCATGTGTGCACGTGTGTGTATGTATGATATATGTATATATATATACACATTTGTATATTTGTATACGTATACACATGTGTATGTATATGTGGACACATATTTCAATAACTTTTAACAAAAATTAATCATTTCATTCACCATTTTCAAAAAAACCTACATTATTCTGAGAAGGTCTTCATGGACTTCATCAGACTTTCAAATGTATCCATGATACAAAAAGCACTAAGAAGCCCAGCTCTAGATCTAATGTCTCACTTTTTTTCTCTATATCATTAGAGGAAGGCATATAGTATGTGATTAATCATTACTTATTGTAATGGCAAGCAAAGTAGGATGTTTTGCAGCTTTTGTTTTAGTATATTCAAGTTCCTCTGACTGAATCTTGCCTTTATCACCTAAGAGTCTTTACTAGGAGTCAAGTACAGAATTATTTGTATTATTAATTATTTTAATGTCATTAAAGATCTTCCCCATCCAGCCCATTAAGGGGAGTTTGATTTGGGAAGATTTGTAGGAAGATCCACACCTTTTGTTAATGAGGCACTGGTTGTCCAGTGTTGTAATGACCTCTAACTCTAAAAAAATATATAAATGATCTGAGGGTGAGATTTTACTTTTGGGCTTACTGACTGGAAGTGTTTATTTGTCCAGACAAGACTCTGGGAAGCTTTTTAGGAGCCCATCAGCTTTGAAAACCCAGATATTGCTTCTTCCCTCTCTGGTAGCTATGTATGAATGGTCCGGCAGTTGCATCTGTCTGTTACTTTGTGATGTATGTAGTGCTTACTGTCAGACAAATTGAAAGTATTGTGTGTTGATTTAGATTTCTCTGTGCTTTCTCTGAAGTTCAGGGTGCTGACTTTTTCTCCCTGAACAAAGTGAACAATGCAAGTGCTTGATTAGAGTGATTCTTGACCCCCACAAAACCTACTTTCCTTTTTGAAATGCAGATCTAAGAACCTGTGATAGCAGTCCCCCCTGTATATATCAGGGTGCTTACTGTTACACTTATTGTTTTATTTGATTAGTTTTCAGTTTATAAGACACTTTCTTCAAAAGGACCTTGCAAGATGATTTGTAAAAGTATTATTTTATTTTCAAAACAAATTTCATTAACATCTTTTGTTTTTATATCATATATCTTCCAAAATATCATCCTGCTCTCCTCTTCCCCGAAAGCCATTCCTCATAACAGAGAATAAAATAAGGGGATAGGAAATAATACATATAAAATAATGAATACATAACAAAAATTCATACATAATATCCAATGTTTCATACCCATTGTCCCAAATGTCTACAAATATACAAGGTGACACATCCTCTCATGTTTCTTCTTTTGTTTCTAGCTTGGGCACCATAATTCCATAGCACTAAGATTTTTTTTGGCTGGTATTTTTATAATTTATGTTGTTCTAGATAAAATTTAATATCCCATTTTTACATATAACAAAATTGACACTAAGAGAAGTGATGCAACTTAAGGTCAAAACATTGTTAGTGGTAGTGGTAAATCCTCAAAGTGAGATTTCTTGACTCCAATTTCAAACCTCTTTCTACGATACCATGCTGAACTTTATATGTTACAATCCTTGTGCCCTTCTGCACTATTAGGAAAAAATTCAGCTATCAGACAATTTACTGGAATGCTAGTAGATGAGGGAGAAAAGAAGTGGTGTGTGTGTGTGTGTGTGTGTGTGTGTGTGCACAGCAAATCTTTGGAGATCAGAGACTTTGGTCTATTAATTACAATTATGTACTGAAAATAATAAATGTCATTAGAAATGGAAGAGAATAGCGATTGGTGGGCATAAATAACATCCACTAGAAAATTATGAAATCATATATTTTCTAGGGACCTAAACAGAAAAAAAACCCCAAAACTAGAATCTATCTATATAGAGAGAATGATATTATTTCATTTTACCCTACAGATGATAATCAGGCAGAACCTGATGGATTTCAGAGCAATTATTCTTTTAATTTACATTGGTAGCCCCGCCATTTACTTTAAATAGAAATGTAGTAAGTTTCCCAACCTTATAAAATAGTCATTAAATATGCTACCTACAAGGGCCAGATTTATCTCGGAGAGTCTCCCAAGAAGATTAAAGGCAGTAATTTTTTCTTTTGTTTACAACAAACATATTTTTGGTGAGACTTTTATTTTGCGTGTGTATGCATTTATTTATATTTCCATTTTATTATTCAGTTATTCCACTTTATTATTCTATTTTAAAGTTACATTTAAATTGGTTGCTTATTGTTTTGCATAAATCTTTACTAAACACATCAAATTTACCTATCTAAGAATCTGGCAATATAATTTGTTTTATTATTTTCTCTGCAATCTCAAAGGCATTTGGCCAGAGGCAGTAGGATGTCAGTGGTGTGAAAGGAAAATTATTGACAAAGTGGACTTATTTTCTAAAATAAAGATTAAACTGTTATATAAAGTTACACCACTTCCTCATTACATCCCACCTCTTTCTTCTGTCTCATCCCTTAGGCATTCACAATTCAAAGACAATACTGAACTAATCATTTTAGAAAACAACACTCTCCCTTTACCAGAAAAGTGATTGAACATGTAAAATGTTATCATCACCAGAGAACCACCAACATCCTTATCCTCAGTCAATCTTCCAACATATTGCTAGAAATTGTGTTTCTCCTTCCCCCTTAAAAATTCTCCTATATTTTGTTATGGTGATTGAAACACCTCTATTAGAATTAACTACGTTAGGTGAAAAGGCCCTAAGACAATTATTTAAAATGGTGCATGGATCCTGAGCATATAGGACTTAAAATGGGTAATGATGGGGGAAGACTTTGGTTGAATTCCACAGCAAATTGTATTAGACAACTAGTTACTCTGGGATTGAAAGGAAAGGGATGCCAGCATGGAAGAAAGAGTTGCTGAAGAGAAATGATAGAAGAGAGTATTAAATGTCCTGAGCAGGTCCTGGTTCTTATCACATAAAAATAAAATCTGCTTTGAGCTCTATTTAGAACATTAGGAATTATGAAATGGCACCAGAAAGAGGAAGTGGGAAGGCATATATACAAATTTATGTCAATTAACAATTAAAATGCAGGATTGTTCTATTTACCAACATCGCTAATATCATCCTTCCACTACTCCAACACATTTCTGCCATTGGGGAGTTCCTCCTGGGGTTCATATTTTGGGGACAGATACACATTAGCCATGTTTTTTTTTTCCTCTTCTAGTTATTGGGTTGCTTTTTTTTTTTTTAACTTTCATGACTTTTCTCTTACAATCCACATAGATAATTTCTGTCTCCTTATCCCATCCTTTTGATCTGCCTTTTATGGATTGTTGTCTTCTCCATTAGAATGTAAACTCCCTGATAACAAGGGGCATCTTTTTTTTTTCTTTTGCTCATACTTATATCCCCAGGACTTAGCACAATGCTTGGCACATGGTGCATAGTTAATAAACTCTTATTGCCTTGTCTACATAAGTGTTCCCTCATGACTGTAGCTCATGATAGTTTCTCCCTTCTCTGAACTGTATTCACACTTAATATTTTTGAGTATTGGAATAATCATGTACTTCAGCTGTACCTCCCTGAGACAAAGCAAACCACAATAGAGCAATACATTATTTTCCCTTTCCTTTGGTTTTTTGCTTTTTATTTTTAAGAGGGTAAGACAGAATTTGAGGCCATCAGCACTAATGTTCTCTTATTCTTATAAGGTTAACATTCATTAATTCGAGTCTTCAGACATTTGGACTAGCACTAATTTACATGGCTAAATGAATCATGGGAATTTTTTTCTACTGTCAATTTCACTGTTCTTCCACATGTATTTGCTCCAAAATGATCCTTTTTTTCTTGTGAATCCAAAAGGAAACAATACTGAACATCGGTTCAGTTTCTTCATAGTTTTCTTAATGAAGGGATAAGATAATAGCTCCTAAGGTCAATGTGATTCCCTTTCCTTCAACTAAAGAAAATTAATTTTAGATTAAAAATTTACATAATTTTAAAATGAGCTAGAGAGCCCATCTGCTTAAAATTTTAGAAATTTCCTAACTGGGATTTAAAGATATTATGAAAAATTTATAAATTTTCATCTAAACAATCCCCAAACATCCTCATATCTAAAGAAGAAGGAACCAAATTGACTTAAGGGGGCATTAAGTTGCCCTTGAATTTAGTGATAGATACCTACACACTCATACATATATATGCATACACACAAATACATACAAACAGGCATGCACATATATATGAATGTTTCATGTTTGTGTATGTGTTTATATATGTATGCTTATTCCCTGATTTCTTTATAGCTGAAGTAAAGTTGAGCTTACTAGAAAAGAGTTAGTATGTGGAAGAAGGCATTAAATTATATCATATGTGGACAAGCATGCCCTGAAAGGGAAAGTTGGGGAAAAAGTCCAACTTTTCTTGGGACTATCCTCATCCTAGCTTCTTTGCCCATGATGCCTGTAGAACCAATGTTCCTTCTCATTATTTCTTTCTCTGTCACTATGCATTCCTACCTTTGCTTTTCAGGAGATTGCTAGAATGCCACACTTACTCCAACCACTGAAATACATGTAGTTATGATTAGTTTCATTATTTATTTATGATGGTTGGAGTTTAGCATGTTTCTCAACGTATCCAAATATGATTATTGTGCAAGGTCATTATAGTTGAAGCACTTTTTCACACTTAATTTAAGGCCTATGAAATTGATTGGGGATCATATCACTTAATTTAAATGGAATGGATTGAGTAAACCTAAACATTTTATTTACATAGCTTTGGAATTCTGTGATCAAAATTTTTATATGCAATACTTCTGCACTTTCTTCAGTGTAGAGGGAATTGCATTAAAATAATAAGAAGAGAAACAGACATTCAAGACAGTGGAAAGTTATATTTTTTAAAAATCAACTAATTTGAGCACTTGCTAGAAAGAGGAGAGAAAATTTTCCCTTGCTGATACTTTGTGTCCTACCATCTTGGCACGGTGATGATAATCTAAAAAGTTTAGGCCTTGTGTGGAAAAAATCCCTCTGTTCCATGAAAGCAAGAGAGAACAAGTAAAAGTGCATAACTGATAGTCAATTACTAAGCATTTACTAATGGTTTGTTATTCAGGCACTGTGCTAACAGCTGGAGATGAAGGAGACAGAGACACAGAGACAGACACAGAGATACAGAAAGATAGAGACCAAGAGACAAAGAGACAGAAAGACAGAGAGATACAGAGACATGCAGAGAAAAAGAGAGACAGAGAGGAGACATTAAAAACAAACATAGTTTCTCCTCTCAAAGAGATTATATTCTAAACATTAGAACAACTATCTACATACAAATATATGTAGATGTTTAAATAGAAGGTAATCTCAGAGGAAAGGTACAGAAATGTGCACTGGGAAAGGTCTTTTACAAAAGGTATAATTTAAATTGAGTCTGGAAGGTAATTAGGGAGGTCAGGAAACATGGGGAAAAGACAGGTGTTGGAGTTGAGAAATGTGTTGCTATGTTCAAGGAACAGCAAGAATCTCAGTCTCTGTATTGTAGGGTATGTATAGGAAAAATTCAAGAATTTTGGAAATGTAGTAGTAGGTTAAGTTGTGAAGTGCTTTAGGAGTGAAACTAGGGAACTTATATTTGATAGAGGAAACAGTATGAAGCTATAGGAGTTTATTGAGCAGGGGAATGACACAGTCTTACCTGAAATTTTGAATGATCATTTTGATAGTTGAGCGGCAGAAGAATTAAAGTGGGAGAACTTGAATCAGGGACACTTACCCAAAATGCTTCTGCAGTTGTCCAAGAAAGAAGCGATAAGAACTGAACCAAGGTGGCAGCTATGTGAGTGGAGAAAAGGGTACATAAAAGGCATATTTTTATAATGAATGTAGAAATGACAAGATAAGACATGACAATAGATTGTATGTGTGGAGTGAGTATGCGTGAGCAGTCCAGGATGACATCAAGATTGTGAGCTTGATTGATTTGGAGGATAGTGATGCCTTCAGAAGGAATAAGATAGTTTAAAAGAGGGAAAGGTTTTGACAGAAAGATAACAGGTCTTGTTTTATGTAGATTGAGTCTGAGATATGTGTTGGGCCTCCATTTTGAGAAGTCCAATATGTAGTTGGTCAAGGAATCTCAGAAGTGAGAAGAGATTAGCCCTGAAAAAATAAATGTGAGAGTCATTTGAAAAGAGAAGATAACTGAATTCATGAAAGATTGCTGAAGGTTCTCCAAATCCCAACCTGCTTCAGAAATCCGTGCTGTTCTTTGGAAGACCTGAGAAGCCCTCAAGTTACTGAGGCAATTAAATACTTACCTAAAGCAAGTTTTATTATGGTTGAAAAAGACTTAGGAAAAAAAATTCCAGATCCCCACTGGAAGAGCCTTGGGGAATTAATCTTATGGATGTTTTAGTCAGTCATTTTAGGTATTAATGTCTGTTCTAGGGAGGATTGTACAAAGAGTGCATTGATGATTTCTAACTTTTAATAATTTGTAATATTCTGAGTCAAATAGGCTGTGCATGAAATTTAAAGAAATAACAATGAAAATTGGAACAAAGGAAAAGAATTTTCTAAATTAAGAGAGAGGCTGAAACATATTCCAGTTATATAATCTAAACCAAATCCTGGACAAACATAAGAACTGGGACAGCATTCATGAAGAAGTGGGGTCAAAAGTTAAAACACAGACTTTGTCATAGAGGCTGACGTAGATCTATATGCTATATCTGATGCCCAAGAACGTATGCTAGCTTTTGGGAGTACCCACAGTGTGATGGGGTGGGGCTTCAACTGATAATATAGAGCCTAGTTTCTTGTTTAAAAAAATAGATCCAGTCACTTTGAATAGAACACACACACACACAATCAAGCACATATGTATATGTGTGCATGCATGTGTGTATACATAGGTATATATCTATATGTATGTATAAATACATATGTACATATAAATGTATATATATATATTTATAGGTTATCTAGCTCAGCTTAAATTATACTAGATGAAGGATGAGGACTTTAGTACACAAGTAACTCTCCTTTGGGCCAGCTTTAGTTATTAACAGTTTCTTTCTTTCATTAAAATGTACTCATCATTCCTATAGCTCCACCTTAGCTATTAGTCCTTAGCGGTTCTCTTTGTTGTTTTTGGAATCCCTTCAAACCGAATGAATGAATCAATAATTTTCAAAGCAGGGTGAAGAATTCCTCATTTCATTTCATATGTTAAAATTGATGAAGCATGGCAATCCCCCTATTTTTACAGTAACTCTCAAATCATAGGATTTCATGGTTGCAAGGGACCTTAGAGGTCATCTAATTACAAATTTGTTCATGGGATCGTAGATTTAGAGCTGGAGGAGACCTCGGAGGTCATCTAATTACAACCTAGTTGATTTTTATTTGTTTGAAACAAAATCAGCCTAATCTTTTCTCCTCTTGACAAACCTTTCAATTTTTTTTTTTAATGTGGCAATCATGTTCCACCTGTTCTAGGCTAAACTTCATCCCTTCAGTTCTTCCTCATATCTCAATTTAGAGTGGAATAACCATTCAGTTTGCATTCCTTTGTGTATGTTTTGGTTGTTCAATAATCTTGTATTCATAGCACCCAGAAAAGAAAACAATATTCCAAATCAAGAATGATCAAAGTTCGTAGAGGGGAAATATTTCCTTACTTCTTCCATATGTTTGACTGCATATAGCTCACAACTTATTTGGAAGATAAAGCAGAAACAAAGATGATGACACAATGCAGCAGTAATTGGTTGGTTCAGTGTAAAGCTTTTTGTAGTAAACTGTATGTATTCAATAGCTTAAGAGAAAGGATGTTATAAGGATAAGAAATAGGAGGAGAGAATAAACACACAGTTTCTATAATGTTCCAGGAACTCCACGAAGAGCTTTACACATACGTTATTTAATCCTCATGACAACAATGAAAGTTGGTGCTATAGTTAGCCCCATTTTGCACCTGAGAAGATTGAGGCAGACTAAGATTAACTGGCCTGTCAAGAGTTGCACAATTAGTAAGTGTTTGAGTCTGGATTGGCATTTGAATTCTCCCAACTCTGGGACTGATACTGTATCCATTGCACCATGTAGCTGTCTCTAGGTGGTGCATGTTATAGATTGAATTATATTATAGGGTCAAAATAACCATGATTATGTATGTTATTTTTGAACAGAAAAGTTGAATTTTGCTGCTTGAAGAAGTTCACAGAGGGCAGTAATATGAATAAATTTTTGTAAAGAACTGGGATATAACTAAATTTTAATAAGGTAAATTATTCTGCTATCAGCATGAAAATATGAGTATGAGGAATTAAAAAAATAATTTTTTAAAAGTCAGTAGACTGGAAAGGAAGCAATCATAATCAAATCAAGCTTTCAGGAGAATGATAACAATGGGAATTGGAATATATAAATTTCATATATATATATATGTAGAGAGAGAGGCAGAGAGACAGAGACAGAGACAGACAGAGAGAGAGGGAGGAAGAGAGAGAGACAGAGAGAAACAGAGAGAATTAAGACCAGGAAACACTAAGAGATCAAGAGATCAAGAATTTAGGAAAGTTTGCAGACTTTAATGTCACAGGACTTGAGTTCATATCTTAGCTCTGCTGTTTCCTACTTTACCTTTGGCAATTCCTCCAACTTTTGGTTTTCTCATTTATAAATGAGATTGGATGAAATGAGTTCTAGACACTTCTAGATCTATATCTATAATCCCAAGAAGAAAATAAATCAATAGTAAAGATGAAAGGAATCATTAGATAGCTATAATAAAAAAATGAGATATCTTTGAAGATGAAGGAAAAGAGTATATGAGAGAACTTTTAAAGTGTCAAACCTAGCAGAAAGGTCATGGAGTATAAGAAGTAGAAAAAAAGGAACTGAACTCTCATTTGACTTTAGATTTCTGAGGAAGAAGAGAAACTGGGGAGACAATTCAAGGTATTTGAAATGTTTGAAACTAGAGGACTTGAGAAATTGAGGAGCAAAAGGAGAAAGATAAGTTGAGGGCATGGAGATCAAACTTAATTGGTAGGAATAAAGTAGTCTTGACTAAAACAACTAGAGACAAAACAAAAATTAAAGGAAAATTTTAAGCAGAAAAAAGGTCAAGATATTTTCATCAGATCATTGATAATTACCTTCTGGATAAGCAACTTCAACTGATTAGGAAACTTCAAGTGAGAAAATTCTCCTTCTGGACCAAATGATCTCACATCTCTGATGATATTATTAATAACAATGCAGATCGATAACTATTCAACACTGAGTATGAGTCATTAAAAAAAAAAACTAGTTTCACAGTAATAAAGTCGATATGTGTTAGAAATGAGATTTAAGGCCAGGATTTAGTAACTTCAAAGCCATCTGTCTATCCAAATGATAAGTAAGACAAATGGAAAAACCAGGTAAGATATAAAGTGAAACTTCAGAGAGAATTCTGGGAAGATGGCAGAGTAGGTCAGAGAATTACAAGGTCTCAAGATTTTTCCCTCAAAAGAGATGGAATAATGCCTCATGGTGAATATTGACTGGTAAAAATAAATAAGAGTAGGGGTAGAACAGGGTTCCTTGTGGGACAATTGGAGAAGATTTGAGGAAAAGTCCCAGAAAGAGGTTTGGTCTCTGTGAAAAGTAAATACCTCTGGGGTAGAACTGCTTAAACAACAAGTCCCAAGCCCTAGGGTTTGCTGGGTTGGGAGGCTACCTCTGTCCCAGCTGCAGGAACTTTTATCCCCCTCCACACCCCAGGGAGGGATGTTGAGCATCCAAGCAAGGGAAGACCAAGGGAACCTCTGCTGAAAAGGAACACCAGACCCAGTTGTTCTGGGGAGATGCAGTTAGGGTGAAAAGGAACCAGTACACGCCACTCTGGGTGACTGTAGAAGCAGTGTGTGTTTTGGGGGGTGTACTTCTCTGACTGTGGACACTTACAGGAGACTGGAGACCTTGGCTCAAATTCCAAGCCAGAGAGGACAACTGAAGAAGGATATGACACCAGAGGAACTGTCCTCCACACTTCAGGACTAGGGGTGATTATAAAAAATGAGCTACTACAAATTAAAAAAATGCATAGCAAAAGAGAAAAAAAAATCAACCATAGTTACTATAGGAATAGAGAAGACCAGTGTTTGTCTTTAGAGGAGGATATTGAAGCAAAGAAATCCTCTTATACTCCAAAGACTGATGTCAAACAGTCATCTGCTGAAGGAGAATTCATAGAAGAATTTTAAAGACTTTAAAAATCAAATGAGAGAGATTGAGGAAAAACTAAAAAAAAAAAGAAAAAAGAAAAATTTGAGAAAAACAAGAAGATTATGAAAGTCAACCATTTAGAAAAAAAAAGGAGATCCAGAATCTTAAGGAAGAAAATAACTCCTTGAAAATCAGAATTGGGCAAGGAGAAGCCAGTAAAGTAATAAGAGATCAAGAAATTATAAAACAAATTATAAAGTATGAAAAAAATAGAAAAGAATGTGAAACATTTCATAAGAAAAACAATGGATCTAGAGAACAGATCAAGAAGAGAAAATATAATAATCAGACAACCTGAAAGCTATGATAAAAAAAGAGAGAATCTTGATACAATAATACAAGAAAAAATTGAAAAAAAATGTCCTGAAACATTAGAACAAGGGAGGATAGTAGAAATAGAAAATATCCACCAATCACCATCTGAAAGATATTCTATGAGGGAAACCCACAGGAATATTATAGTCAAATTCTGAAACAATCAACAAGAAGAAAAAAAATACAATTTAAATATGGAAGTGCCACAATTAGAATCACACAGTACCTAGCAGGAGTGACACTAAAAGACTGCATGTGTTGGAAGATAATGTGTTATTATATTTGAAGATTAAAAGAACTAGGGTTCTGACGAAAAATGTCATACCCAGCAAAGCTAAGTATAATCCTGAATGAAAAAGAATGGACATTTAATAAATTATCAGACTTTCAGGACTTTGTTAAAACAAAAACAAAACTGAATTTAATAGAAGATTTGACATACAACAGCCAAAAAAATATGATGTACATACAAAGACTAATTACAAGGGACTTAATAAAGATAGATTGCTTAACTTTTATGTATGTAAAATGTAAAATTTATGTCAAAAATTGTTATTAGTAGTATTTCATAAGAAAGATTGGGGTAGACCTGAGTGTGTGATATGACTTTCAAAAGTAAAACTATTTAGGAAGAGCTGAAAAGAATAATTATTTTATACAAATGAGGTTTGAGAAGAAGAACCAACACAGAGGAATTAGATAACGGAGGAGGGTTGTTGGTTCTGGAAACCTACTTTGATAGGGAATGGGCTGAACAGAGGAAAATGCATATACATCTAGAAGAAAATAAAACTCTTCTAAATTCAGAAATAACTAAAATGCTAAGGGAACAGGGAGAGGGGAGACAATAAGGGAGTCATCTTTAGGTGTAAACGGGGAGGGTAGAGGTTAAAGGGGAGTATAGAAGGATGGTTAGATTTAAGGGAATGGGAGGATAAGAGGGATAAGGGAGGGATCCTTGGATAGGGGTAGGTTAAGTAATAGGGGTACAAGATAGCAGGTAGAAGTAAAGTGGAGGAGTCAAGAGGGATAGGAAATAAGAGATATACAGAAACATAAAAACAAAGATTAAGAGTAAAATCTATTAGGAATAGTATATATCTATATATGTATGTATATATTTATGTGCATGTATAAACATATGTATATGAATATATCTGTGAAAAATATCTATGCTTAACTATAACCTCTAGGAGTGAGGTGGAAGAAGTAAATAAAAGAATAAAGTAAAAAATGTACAGAGAATGAAGAAAACCTACAAGGAAGCAAAAAATTAAAAGAAAAGATAGCTCTCAGCATAATGTGTAGTATGTATCATATAAGCTTCTTGAAATGGAAGTTTTTCCCTATATATTTTGAATCCTCTAATATTCTGCTATGCACATGACATATTATTTTCTTTTTTATTTTATATTTGTTTGTAATAAGCTTTTTTCTCTTCTTATTATGTAATTTCATTTAAAATTTAAAATAAGACAAAAGAAACTTAAATGCAGGCAGTGAAGTGCTCAAAATGTGAGAATTTGGGAATGTACTGATATGAAGAGAAGAAGGCTATGTTGCAGATCTCCCCTCAAAGCTGTTATCAGAAGTTGTTCAAAATTATTAATAGACAAATACATATTAAAACAGTTCTGAAGTATCACCTCACATCTCTCAATTTGACGAATATAGGAACAGATTAAAACAATGCTGTAATTAATGAACTGTGAGAAGATATACTCATTGTTTTATTGTTCACGAAAATGTGACCCAGTCTTTTGAGGAAAAAAATAATTATTTTTATTAAAACCTTTAAACCTAATGATCCCATTGCTGAGTTGATATTTTGATTATGTTATGGAAAACAAGAAAAGACACACATACATTCAAATATTTTTAGCAAAACTATTGGAAAAAAGAAAAAAAAAGATGAAAACAACTTACATGCCCAGTTTGTGTTCGTCCTTCATTGCCGAAGAAGATCATGCTATCAGAGAAATAGTGACATGACTTGCACTTGACTTTGTTTTGAGTGAGAGAGGACTATGTAGGTCACCAGCCTCACTTCTCCTCCAGAGCCATCTGAATCCAGTGACCAGATATTCATCAAGATGACTGGAAATGATCCAGGATGAGACAATTGGGGTTAAGTGACTTGCCCAAGGTCACACAGCTAGTGAGTGTCAAGTGTCTGAAGTGAGATTTTAACTCAGATCCTTCTGACTCCTGCACTGATGCTCTATGCACTGCACCACCAAACTGCCCGTATATGTCCAGTAATTTGGGAATGAATGATGTATTTATATATAAGCATTCATATACATATGTGACATATATGTAATGCAGTGATATTGCACTAGAAGGATCAACCATGCTAAAAAACAGTGAAATATTCAGGATCCTAAATTTTGCAATAAATAGTAACCTGTACTTTTTATTTTTTGAATTTATAAATTATAATATCTGCAGTTATTGCATTAGAAAGAAAGCCACTAGATAAACTACTACCTGATCACCTATTTACTTTTTACTAAGTCCTAATTAAACTTCCCATAAAACCCCCTTTTTTTCTAATTATTTAAGTACAAATCCATTTTGTATAAATCAACTGTCCTACTTAACTTTTTAATTATAAATGTAATAAAAGTTAATGCAATAGTGAATGGCTGGCTTTAGGGGAAAGAGAAAAAGATCTCTATTATTTATTACGCATTGTTCAAATGGAAGATAAATACAGTAGAAAAGACAGTTTAATGCTAAATCATGTTTCAGTTGCTCTTGAAATAAATGTATTCATTGACTTTACTTCTCTAGCATTGTTCATACCTCTCTGATGGTATGTAGCACATCCTACTTTGTACTTTTAATGATTTGTATATATTAGATACATAGTACAAGATAACTTACTTGCTGTTAGGGGTTAGGTCATGTTTACTATGATCAATTTCTCCATCAATCCTACTCAATATCTGGCACAAAAGCTTGCACATAGTAGGCTTTTAATAAATACATGTTAAGTAAATTGGTATAAATGAATGAAAAAATATAGATGAATTATCATATGCTATCCTACACCGAGACAGTGTAGAATGATTTCAGCTGCAAAATATCTAACTTAACCACAAAATAAATGAATAGTAATTCATTTAAAATCTCAGAGCATTAGAGTTAAAAAAGACAGATTAGATGTCATCTACCTGTACATTCACCTACCTGTACAGATTATGAAAATAAAGTCTATCTATTTAAAATTACATGATCAAGGTCACACAGTAAAACACAACTGAAATCATCTTTTTTGAGAGTTTAGTTTGTGAAAAAACACTATGTTAGTCATTGGGTGTATAAAAACTCATATGGAGGGGAAAAAAAGAAAACCTCATCCCTTCAAAGAGCTTGCATTCTATGGGGAAATACTGACACTAATCCAGTTACTGGGAGGAATAGAACCCAAGCTTGTTGATTTCCATTCTGTGGAATTGTCATGATTTATGAATTCTTTCTTTCATTTTTACATTATTTCAAAAAGAACTTCATAAGGTTACTTTTCTACAGTATTTCAAATTATTCCCTATCACCTCTACACCAAAATCCTACTATGGTTTCTCAAAGACTGTTTACATGAAGTATGGACTCTGGCATCTTACCAGCTGAAACAGGAACTTCAAATCCAGTTCTCTTGATGGACTGTGACTCTGTTTTTTGATGAACTTCCTAGCTTGGAGGAGAAATACTTACTACAAAAATTGGATGCTAGTTATTGAAAATTCGGGATATAAAAATTCAATTTTAGATTTTATAAAGCATTATATGAATGTTGGGATTTAATATTATTCCCTGACAGCAAATTGGTTAATGTTAGCTCTTGATGGGGGCATTTAACTAAATTCATTCCATCCTATCCTATCCTAGGACGAAAAATATACTGATTGGAAACTGGATAAGAGTGGAAGGGGCAAACTACAGTGAGCCAGAAGCATCCACTTGGCCTGATTGGTTGGTTAGACAGTAAGTGATGCAGTGGATAGAGAACTGGATATGGAGTCAGGACAGGCCTGAGCTCAAGCATGTCCTTAGACTTTTAGCTGTGTGACCACGAGGAACTTCTGTTTGCCTTCGTTTCTTCATTTGCAGAGTGAAGATAATAATAGTACCTTCCTCCTAGGATTGTTGGAATGGTCAAATCAGCTAATATTTGTCAAGTTCTTGGCCAACCTGGAAATGCTATGTGTAAGTGATAGTTACTGTTGTTGGAGAGTGCTAAAATTTCTGAGGATCAGAAGAATTGGTTAAAGCAGGGAGTGCGGTGGATAAAGTATACAGAAGTGAGGGCAGGCCAGGAGATTTCTAGGGAAACCAAAAATAGAAGAAAAGCATCTTAACTACCTCTCTGACTTATGGAATCTCTCTGTCTTCCTGGATCTCAGTGCAATCATCTGAAGTAATTGGGCTGTAGCAGATAATTGTTCTGATCTTTATTCCCCTAGGCTTATTTGCCTCGTTACTAGTGGACATTGATTTCTCTGGATGTTATTAGTAAAAGCTCAAGAAGGGTAAGTAAAAAAAAAAATACATTTCTAAGGTGACAGGTAGTTGAAGATCTTTTCTTCCACCCCTCAAATTAGATTAGATAGACGTCTACCTATTCTTTTCATGAATCAGTCCAAGATGAGAAGTGATCTTTCCATCCTCCATCTAATTTGCTAAAAAAACATTCAATTAAAATGACTTCTCTAAAGGGAGTCAGTAGATGGTTCATGTTAGCTAACCAGGTTTTGCAGGTTTTCAGATAACACCGAAGACAAAGCCTCCACAACAAAGTGTATGTCTCTTTTAACTGCTAATGAACTTTCCCATAATGGCTGAAAGGGACTTTGAGTGCAGTAGCATCATTTCAGAGACTAGTTAATTCTGCCTGCCATTTCTGTGAAATAAACTAGTTTTTAGAACCTATGGTACTTACAATAACAAATTATACTTCTGTTCAAATCCAGGCTGAAGATTATTGTCAATGATAGTGAACACTTATTGTCATGGAGGATATGAAACCTATCAGAGCAGCACTGAATTTGTACTATGCTGTAAGTTTGAAGACAAGGAGAGAAAATTTGCTTATACATAGTTAAATAGATAGATACGTATGTGTGCAACACTTCTAGGCCTTCATTTAACCAAAATACATGAGCATTAGTTTGAGAAGAGAATACTCTGAAGAGTACAATAGATTTATATTTTTTTCTTTCTTTTATTCAACAAAGCATAAACTGTCAGAGTGGAGCAAATAAATAATGACTGGTAATATTGAGTTTTAATATCTGTTCGATTCTTTTGGTGTCCCATCAATCATGTCTGAAAATCAGTTTGTGAAGAAGAATGGTTTAAAAAAAATAGTCCATGAAAAAGCAGTATCTCACTACTGATAGAAAAACAGGACAAAAAAGATATAGGGAAACAAAAGTGAGGAGAAGGAATGGAGAAAATGGTTGGGGAAAGAAATTATTAATAGATTAATTTTTTATTGCTTTCTTTGCCTCATCTCTCCTCTTGGATCAAATAGTCTCACTGTTATATATCATTATATCACTTAGTGTGAATGAATGAGACAGTAGAAGGAGCACGGATCTGGACTTTAAAAGACCTGAATTCAAATATATCTTAAGAAGCTAGCTCTGTGTCCCTGATCAAGGCACTAACCTCTATCTACCTCACTTTCCCCTTGGATAAAATGGGATATTCTTTAGGTTGATGGCAACTTAGATGAGAGTGTGTGTATATACATATATACACAAACATATATACACATGTATATTCATGTATATATGCACACATATGTACATACTTGTGGATGTATACATGTGGATTCTGTGCATATATATGTATACACACATCCATACATCCACACTATATATTTGTATACATGCATGTACACATGTATGTATATATATATGTATGTGTTATTAATGAGTGGGTGAGTTAGTTGAAAAAATGTATATTAAGGACTTACTGAAAAGTGTGGTGCTAAATGTTAGGGATGTACCTCCTGTTCTCAAGGTATTCATATTCTAATGGAAGAGGAAAACAAAACAAATCATTTTCTTTTATATTTAAAAATTTTGCCTGAACCCCCACCTTATATGCTTCCCTCATAATTGTTAATAAGTTTATTGGTGCAAAGGGATATTTGTTGAAATGGTATGGTGAGGTAACAGTACAAAACCCTCCCCCTAACCACTGGACCACTGTCCCATATACACACTCTTGGTGTGTGTGTCAGAGGAAGCCCAAAGCACACATGTAGGGGAACACATGGGCCCAAGGTGTAACTTATGGCTCACAAATTCCTTACCCAACTTGTTTCTGCATATGTATCATTAATAGATAAGCCGCATCCTTGCTTAGCTGGGATGGTTCCTTGGGATACAACTGGGAAAGTCAGAGTTGATATATTAGCTGACGAATCCCTCCACTGCTGAGCTATTTAAAGCAGTATGTTAAGAACAGTGGAGTTTATCTGATAAGTGTTCATTATTACAATATTGCAGAATTAGAGGAGTATAGGAGGAAAAGGAACACTCTAGGCAATTGAAGACTAGGAGGATTCCAGAGCCAAGGGAGGCAAATGAAGCAGAGAATCAATGATCAATCAAGTTGAAGAGAAATGGAGGGGGAGCGTTCCTCAAGGATACAGTCCTTAGTATAGGTCAAGAGACTGTTGGCAAGTAGCTCTGGAGTAGATGGATAGAGAAGATGAAGCGACCCCTATGGTCCAACCAACCATTATCATCAGGTATCAGATTCTAGCTTTCCTCCGCTACTCAGTCAAATATCAGAATGCTCAAAACTTGCATTCACAATGAGGTATCAATGACTGAGAATGACTTAGTGCCAAAAATGATTGCAGAATGATTTGCATCTTGACAAGGATCAAAGCCTTAAAGTGAAAATATGGGGTTTTTTTTTGAAAGTACAAGTTTAACTAGATATAAGAAAAAAATATTTTGCAAAGGGAAAGGCTCTTAAAATCTTACCCTGTGGGGACCATCTTCTACTCTATTTTAGTCAAAGTTTAGTTCTAATATAGAAAATCCACATTTTTAAAAGAAACTTTAATTGGTAAGCACTGGTTTTATCTTTTCCTCCCTTATTTCTCTGATTTCTTTCCATTCATTCAAAATTCAGCAAATTTGTATTAACCAATAACTGTACTAGGAATGAGGGAGAGGCACCATAGTTATTTTGAATAAAACTTGATTTCATGGGGCTTATAGTCTATAAGCATTCTAAAATAACTGGTTTAGTTTGGCATAATTAATTTGATAAAACTCAAATGGACTGAATTATGGATTGCCATTCAACTGTTTGTTTCTTACAGTAACAAATCATTGGATCTGGCAGGACTTCCAGTATGTTGTCATACTAATTTCCTCCTTTTTTACCATGCTGTTTGAAAAAAGAAAATCATATTTGTATAAGTTATAACTCATAACATTCCTTGAAAAGGGGGAAAAATGTGATTGCCTTCCTTTCCTTGTTCCTGGCTGAGTTTTAGAGTTAACCCTATCATACTTAGGATATTGCCAAGGGATCTGTAAAAGCCTATGTGTTATAGCAGAAAGAATACTGTTCTTGATCAAAACACTGGTTTTAGAGTTCCGGTTCAGAAAATTAAAGGTAGTATTTTCTAGTGAATAAAGCATGGAAAGTCTAGAGACCTGGGTTCATATCTTTCTGCCACTTGCTACTTGCATGTCCTTGAGGAAGTAACTAAAGCTTTTCAAATTCAATTTCCTCACCTGTAAAATGACTAGATTACCTATAAGATCCCTTATAATTCTAAATCTATGATCCTACACCTGCTAGTCACATGACTGTGATCAAGCATTTTTATCTTCTCCAAATCTCATTTTCCTCATTTGTTTTAAGAGATCTTATCAAATAGGCTCTTGAGAGGAAGGCGCTTTACAAAGTGTAAAGTGCAATAGAAATCTGAATTAATATTATTTAACATAAATCAGTATTAAGAGTTAAATTAAAAATCATTTGGCAGAGCCAAGATGATGGAGTAACAGCACAGACTTGCTAGAGTTCTCCCTCTGAACCCAGCCAAATACCTGTAAAAATGACTCTAAACAAATTCTGGAGCTTCAGAACCCACAGAATGACACAGCGAAGCAAATCTCCAGCCCAAGACAGTGGGAAGTTCACCAGAAAACGTCTATCTCACTGGCAGCAGGGCGCAGTCCAGTGAGGGCCACCTTGGCACAGACAGGGCCTGAGCAGGCCTTGGATGAACTGAATCTTGGGCACCTGTGGCGGTCTTCAGACTTCACAATCCCAAAACACTGAGGACAAATTGGAAGGTCAGTGGGAAAAACCTGTGGGACCTGCATGAGAGAGTAAAATGGTCGGGCCATTCTACCCCAACCCCAAGGCAGCAGAGGGGGTGGAGGAGTCTATAGAGGAGCCCATGGCAGCAACAGGGGCAGGGGCAGTGACGTCTGTTTCTAGGCCCACAGATTGTGTGGGAAACAAGCTACTGACAGTATACCCCCTCACCCTTACTGGAAGCAGAGAACTACCTTGTCAAAGAGTTCAAAAGTCAAGTAAAAATAGATGGGAAAATGAGCAAAACCTGGAAAAAGAATCAGACTATAGAGTCTTGACAATGAAGATCAAAACATTCAACCAGAAAGAGACTGCAAAGTCAAAGCTCCTACATCCTAAGCCTCCAAGAAAAAAAAAGTCCAAAAACTCACTGAAGAAAATAATTCCTTAATGGAGCATATGGAGGCTAATGACTTTAGGAAAAATCAAGAAATTATAAAACAAAACCAAAGGAATGAAAAGATAGCAGAGAAGTGAAATATCTCATTAGAAAAACAATTTATCTGGAAAATAGATCCAGGAGAGACAATTTAAAAATTTTTGAACTATCTGAAAGCTGTGATCAAAAAAGAGCCTAGACATCATCTTTCAAGAAATTATCAAAGAAAACTACCCTGATATTCTAAAACTAGAGGGTAAAATAGATATTGAAAGAAGCCACCCATCACCTCCTGAAAGAAATCCCAAAAGGAAAACTCCTCGGAATTTTGTAGCCAGTTTCCAGAGCTCCCAGGTAAAATAAAAAATATTGCAAGCAGCCAGAAAGAAACAATTCTAATATTTTGGGCATACAATCAGGATAACACAAGTTTTAGCAGTTTCTAGAGTAAGAGATCACAGGGCTTGGAATATGATGTTCCAGAGGTCAAAGGAACTAGGATTAAAACCAAGCAAAACTGAGTATAATACTTCAGGGGAAAATAGTCATTCGGTGAAACAGAGAACTTTCAAGCATTCTTGATGACACAACCAGAGATGAATAGAAAATTTGACCTTAAAACACAAGAATGAAGAGGAGTATAACAAGGTAAACTAGAAAAGGAAATCATAAGGGATTTACGAAAGTTGAACTGTTTACACTCCCACATGGAAAGATCCTGTTTGTAACTCTTGAGATTTCTCTTATTATCAGGGTAGTTGGAGGGAATATATCCATATAGACAGAGGGCACAGTGAGTTGAATAGGAAGGAATATCTAAAAAAATAAAATTAAGGGGTGAGAGAGGAATATATTGGGAGGAGAAATGGAGCAATAGAATGGGGCAAATTATCTCACATAAAAGAGACAAGAAAAAACTCTTTCAATGAAGAGGAGAGGGAAAGAGTGAACCTTACTCTCACTGCATTTGGCTTAAGGAGGGAATAACATGCACACTCAATTTGGTATGAAAATCTATCTTGCACTACAGGAAAGTAGGGAGGAAGAGGGTGAGCAGGTGTCAGGGGGATGATAGAAAGGAGAGCAAATGGGAGGCTGGTGAAATTAGAAGTAAACACTTTTGAGGAGGGATAGGGTCAAAAGAGAATAGAATAAATGGAGGGCAGGATAGGATGGAGGGAAATATCATCGTTCACAATATGACTACTATGGAAGTGTTTTGTATAACTACACATGCATAATATATGTTGAATTACTTGCCTTCTCAGTGGAGATGGGTGGGGAGGGAGAAAGGAAGAGAAGTTGGAACTCAAAGTTTTAAAAACGAATGTTGACAAATATTTTTACATGCAACTGGGAAATGATACACAGGCAATTGACTATAAAAATCTATCTTCCCCTACAAGAAAATAGAGAGGATTAGAATAAGAGAAGGTAGGGGTATGACAGAAGGGAGGACAGACTGAAGGAAGTGGCATTCAGAATGCATGCTTTCTTCAGGGAGAGATGGGGAGAAAATTTGGAACTCAAATTCTTGTGGAAGTGTCTTTTGAAAACTACAAATAAATAAATAAATTTTAAAGATAAAATAAAAGTTAAAAAGTAAAAATCATGAAGAAAATACTGTTTATTAAATCCTTCCTGGGTACTGAGAGAGATACAAGAAGAGTAAGATATTCCCTGACCTCAAAGAAATTATAGATTATATAATTGACAAAGTAATAATGACAATTTAAATTTTATGTGCTTTAAGGTTTGCAACTTTCTTGTGCACAAGCCCCTTGTGAGGTAGGTAATAGAAGTATTATTAAAGTATTATTATCCCAATTTTGAAGATAAGGAAACTGAGGGTCTGTGATCTTGTTTGAATTGTCCATCATCATAGAACTGGCAGATATGTGATTTAGGATGCAAGCAATCATCTCTTGTCTCCAACGTCCATGCTCTTTCCTTCATAATACTACAAAACATACAAACAAAAATGTTATAACACCAAAACTCCTAAGAGTTATAAAAAATGGTGCTATAGTTCACAAGAAAGAACAGTCACAATATTGATAATGACTAATTTTAAAGAGGAAATGACTATTTTCTATTGCTTACAAATGACTCAGAGTCAAAATGAGTAAATAGTGAATCTTGTTCCCTTTCCTTAAATTCATTTCCCCCTAAAATTTTCTAAGAAAAAGATCTATAGTACTGTTAGTTTTCAGGGGAAGGAAGATCACAGAAATCCACATGATTCATTTATAACTGCAAAACTTGAACAGTACATGTCATACTATTGTCTTGGATGCTTTGTTTAACCAATATTTTTTGTGGTCTTGAACAATTAACCTTTAGTTCTTCCAAAGGGAGTTTGTAATTTAATGTATATCTGGATCAGAAAATCAAGATGAAGAAAACTGAGGAATGAATTTCTATCTTGATATCAGTTGCATTAGTGCAGGGAAAGGAAAAAGAGGTCAGCTCCAAGAATTTAGCTTTTAAAAGGACATATGAAATCAGTTCTGACATGAAAAGAACATAGGATTTGGAGTTAAACATCATAAACTTAGATGCTAGCTCTGTCAATTACTAGATACATGGTCTTTGGTAATTACTTCCCAGGTCTCATCTTGTTCATCTGTAAAATGGTAATAATATTGTCTGCATTATCTACCTAAAAGAAAAATTGTGATCAAGAGAAATTTTGTATGACATTTCAAGAAGTGTAAAACTATATAAATATTAACTGTTATCAGTACAATGGGGTTGATATGGAAGTGTTCATGTTCCAAAGGAACAGATGGTCCAAGAATAGACAGGTATTCTCTAAGTCTGACTAGGGAAAGACTCAATCCAGAGAAGTCAATTAAGGCAGGTAATGCCCTGAAGCTGCTTCAGGTTAAGGCAGATATTGTGGAGTCTGAGAGATCAGAGAGCATGTATGACAATGACAACAGAAACAAACTTCAGGTGAGCTCAGTACCTATGGTACAAGATGTTTGTTTTCCATCCTTTTTAAAAATATACTCTGTTTCAAATATAGATATACTGTGAATGATATTCTTTCTATCTATCTATCTATCTATCTCTCTCTCTCTCTATCTATCTATCTATCTATCTATCTATCTATCTATCTATCTATCTATCTTGGAGCTAGAGGAAAGGAAAAGTCTCTGTAGATATAGTGTGTTCCTGATTAAGACAAGAACAAAATATTACTAGTTTTAATAGCAATACTAATAGTAGTAGAAACAATAGTCATGATAATCTACACATGTTGCTTTGAGGTCTTTCAAAGCATTTTCTAGTAACATGTTTATGAGTTAGGTAGTACAAACATGTTCATTTTACAGTTGAAGTGACTAAGAGGTGAAATGAAATACCCAGTTTCCAAATCAGTGGTGGGGCACCTGTGGTATGAGCCACATGTGGCCCTCTAGATCTCCAAGTGCAGCTCTCAAAGAGTTCCCCACCCCTTCTCCAAACTATCATGTGCTAGTGCTGGGCCTTGAACCCAGATCTACTGACTTTTAAACCAGTGCTGCTTTCTTTATACTGCATTGTAAAAGTATGCTTGCTGAGAGCTTTTCTTTTTCTTTTTTTTAATAGGATATATATTTAGGGTTAAAAAGAAGTATTAGGTGTGGCATATCATAAGTAAATCACTGGCCAAAATATGGCCACAGCATTTATAAACTATACTGAACTTTTGCAAAGCTAAGATGCCACTTTAAAACCCATCAATACAACAAAGCAATGAACCTGAAAACCAACAGAAGAAACATTCCTCCCCAGACCATGCAGACAACATGGTCATCAAAGCTAATAAACATTTATTGTGAAAGATTATTGGGAAGCTTCCCAGGGTAGATTTCTCTTGGGGAAATATGTTCTTACAGAAGCGATGGCTTAAAGGAAACTCCATCATCCCATCATATTTTATGTTGAGAAATGACCAATAGGGGACAGTGTAAGCGCTGGTACTTACAAAATGAGAATTCGACACTTGACAGCCATTTTATTGCATCTCGAACATATTGAAGAAATAAATCATGAGGCAGTAAAGAATTTGTTTTTGTTTTTTAAATTCTAGAATGAGTAACAAAAGTGAAACTCCATAGAGACCCATAGGATGGATTCAAGGCACCGGTTAGTTCTGAATTGCTCTGAGTAGTGGTAAATACCTTTGTGGGTCAGGTGTCCCCAGACTTCAATAGGAAGGATGATGGTGAGGACAGAATTAGACTGGGGGGAGGTGTAAAAATTTTGCCAGGTGCCATCAGCAAATAAAAGCAGCTCTCTGCTATTCAGTTTCTTTTGCCTTTTTACCTCAGCAAATGCCCAGAGTAAACTCTTGTTTAATTATATTCATAGAACTATGTTGTATCATGGTCTAAGAGCTAGAAAACAAAATAACTGATTTTGTTCTTGTGACAGGGGTTAGATAAGCAAAAGATCCAACTATCCAAGGGTGCAGTAAATAAAATAAGGAGTGGCAGAACTGAGAGAAAGCTGTTATTGACTTTAGAATGCTGTTTCCAAGTTCACGGAGGGAACCTAGGAGTAGGCAGGGAAGCAAATGAAATGTTTATGCATGTCTTTGTGATTCAGTTTTTCTTTACCTCACTTCTCTCATCTCCTAATTTACTGTTCTAATCAGCAGACCTATTTTCTGCCCTCTTTGTTACTACCGCACTGCTTATGGCTTGAACTAAATCACAGACAGTTCTAGCCCTTGGCTCCACCAATACGAAACACTATACAGTATATAAAATGAATTACTGCAAATAAGGCAAGGGCTAGTGCCATAAAACTGTCACCTTCACCTCCAGGATTTCCTCTCTAATATCCCTATACTCTTGCTTGGTATCACCTAATGTGAAAGGGGATGAGCTGTTTTGATATGAAAGCAAAACCTTTTAAAAATATCTGCAATATGTATTCTTAATGATGCTGGTAACATTTAGCACTGATCGTTTTGGAGAGGTCTGGGTGACAGATCACCATATATGTGTATATTATCAGATACGTATACAAGATATGTGTATAAGAACTTGCAAAATTTTAACAATATATATATACACACACATGAGAAATTTATGGTGGGAGATAGTATAGTATAAAAGAATTCTAATCATGAAATCTGAACACCTGAATTTTATATCCAGCTCTGCCACTTAACGTTTTCAAGATAAAATATAAAAATCGGAAGGAAACTTAGAGGTCACCTAGTGCAATACTCATTCTATAATTGAGTAAATTAAGGTACTAAGTAATTAAATAATTTAGCTAAAATGACAAAGTAAGCAAATATTTCAACTGGAATTCAAACCCAAGTCTGTTGATTTATAGTACAGGGATCTTTGGATTATGTGACAGTTTCCATGTTTGTCAATTTTTTTTCATTTTAAAAGGATATTCTTACATTTTTTCCACATATGTTATGGCACAGTTTTATCTGTTTTTGTTTATTTGTTTCAGGGTTTTTTTGGTTTTATTTTTTTGGTATACTGGTGGCTATAATTTTCGTTACCCTCTCCACAAGTAATTTCCTTATTACAAACTAAACACCACCTCATTTACATGACCAAATCACATGATATATATGAAAGTACTTTGTCAATAATGTGAAAATGAGGTAGTATACTCTTCTAGACCAAAAAAGACCAAGTGACATTAAAGCCAAAATATGGTTTGGTTTATTGAATTAAAGTTTACTGTCACTTTGTCAAGTAGAAAATTATTATCAAATAGTAGAATGGCATTTTCTTTAGCCAATAATGAAACTCAACACTTTCAAATTTTCCTGTCTCTGAAGTGTCTAAGGAAGTGCCAGAAAGAGAAAATTTGGAGCTACTCACATAGAAAAACAAAAGAAAAATCAAATATAAGTAACTGCTCCCATAAACATAGATACAGTATTAAGGTTTTAGCTCTACAAAAGAAGAGGCTGTATACAATGAAACAACCAAGCTAAATTGAATTATATTTTGAAAATTTTACTGTTGTCCAAGGTGGTTGGTTTACTGTGCCCAAATTAAAGCAATAATTAAAATGAAAGGAAAGGAAATGGCCGGTACATAGAGGTAAGCACAATAATGAGTTCCAAAACAACCTCCCTATTGTAATAAAACCCAGTTCTAAAGTCTCTTCTCCAAGTGTCCTTTCCTTCTACAAGAGCTACTGTAGCTGGAACTCTCCCTGATTCTGGCCATGGCACGTGAAAGTACAGTACAAGAACCAGACAGTCACCTTGGGAAAATGACTGTCATTCATTTAGAGCTGGGAATAACCTTAGAGGGCATTGATTCTGGTCCTATAGTTTAAGAAAGGAAGAGACTGAGACCTACAGAAGGTGCATGACTTGACTGATATGAAGTAGGTAAAAAGGGGCACTGTCCAAGTTTGGAGTCCAGCTTTTCCCCCTCCAAATGTAGAGCTCTTCCCATGACACCACACTAGGGTAGGTTTTACGAGAAGCATGTATGTGAGATTGTGAACAAAGTGCCCGAGAAAAAAATGCGTCTTGCTTTAATCATTTCAGTGGTGTTGGTAAGGTCTGTCCTAAAGTGCTAATCAACAACCCACCAGAACCTTTCAGAAAAAGAACATTTATGTAATTATGACACATCTATCTACAGAAATTAGAGAGAGATAGGTGAATTTTGGGGGGAAAGATATGATTTATTGGTCTAGCAAATGTCAGTTCATCTTCTATCCCATACTTCATTCAAGACTCAATTCAATGTGTTACATGCTAAAAAGAAATTGCTTTCCCCTCTAAAATTTTAGTGCTTTCTTCCTTCTTAAATTATTTAATTTCTCCTTCTAAAGCTATCTTGTATTTATATATTTGTATAAATATTATATTTCACTAGTGTAATGTATGTTCCTTGAGGCCAGTAGCTCTTTTAATTTTGTCTTTCTATATCCATTTCTTACTACAGGGCCTTGATTATGGTAGCTGCTTAATATATTACTGCTGATTAGAATTATGATGGCACATGATAGACATGCACACAGTGCACTATACTGATTCACATCCAATAAAATAAGCTATCATTAGAAATCACGGAGAGCAGAAAATCACTTATTTTAGTTCAGAACACACTAAAACAGGACATAGCAAATCATAATAAATCACATATTTATTACTGGGCACTATATGTTTTTCTATAAAACTAATAATATCCAAGCAATAACTATCTTTAAAAGTGGTGCATGTAAACTGCAATAATGCTGTTAAATGCATGAAGTTCTCTCAGGAGAAGGAAAAAAACCCAAAAAGTAAAAGCAAACACCATTCTTCCTTCCCAGTACATACCTATTCCTAGGGAATCTCTCTTGTTCATCCTATTTTGAGATTTTGCCCTCTGATTCCAAGGTACCATAAGCCCTTCCTCAGGGAAAAATCTAGAATATCTCATTATGGTTATCAGTAAGCATTATATACCCTGGTCATTATCAGGAGCCAATGGACCCTATCTTTCACACTCTATATAACATTATTTAGGAACTGAAGTATAGGACTGACTCTGAATAAGAAGCATGAAAGCCAAAACTTGTCTATCCTTCAAGCTTTCATCTTTCCCAAAAATCTCTTTGCATTAAAAGTGATGTCTTTCTTTCCTCTGAACTCATATAGCACTTACTGTCCACTCCACTCTTGATATCAAGCACTTGTGTTATTTATTTCTTGTTAATATGCATATGTGTTATCACCCTAATTGTAAGGTTCTTGATGACAGGAATTTCTCTTCTGTCTCCAGTTGTGTGCATATTCATTGATATATAGATGTGGATACACACTATACACATGTATTTACATATACGTACACTATATCTAACTATTTATAGATTTATGGTTATTAACTCCCAAAGGTATTTTTTATGTTGATAATCACTCTATCTGTCTCACCCTCAATAGCTATTATTTGGCAATTACTTGTCAATCCTTAGACCTCATGGATGGTGCTGGGGAGAAATAATGGGGAGAAACTGGATAAACACTTCCAATTGGCATGGCATCAGGTTACAGAGAAAAATAGGAAAATAATCTATATCTGGTCATAATTAAGAGAATAAATTTAAGGTTGAATCCTAGGGAGCTGATATCAGAGTGAAGTGGTATGCCTCAAGGTACTCTTGTGAGTAGGCACATCACTTAGTGTCTCTGAATCTCAGGTTCATCATTTACAAAAAAAAAAAAGGCATTTAAAAAAAATAGCTAATTACCTGTGTAGCAAAGAAAATTATTTGTAAATATAAAAGCACTGTATTAATGTGACCTGCTGTTATTACTGCTGCTACTAGACTCAGAAAAACATGAGTTCAAATCCAGCCATACTGGATATGTGACCCTGGGCCAGTCTAAAATCACAAATGGTGTTGCAAAAAGTTGGACACAAGTGAAACAACTGAAAAATAGCAACAACCATCTTTAACCTGGCCTGATATTCAATAAATATTTTTGACTTTAATATATATATATATACATATATGTGTATATATATATATTGAAAGTAAAAATGAATTAGGAGACTATAATACATACAGGTAATGACTGAGGAGTGACAACTTTTAATTATACAAATTTAGTTAGTATGGAGAAGGTTGTGTTTGCATGTGGTATCAAGTAAGGTTGTTTGTTTTTTTATTTCCTTTGAGTTAAAATGCATTGTATTAATAGCTGAACATTAGTATAGCTGATTTGTATTTTTCAAAACATCTTTATCTTTTTATACTTTATTTGATCTACACAACAACCTTATTAAGTGAGCACCAGGCACCATTCTACTCATTTTAAAGGTGACATATGTACAGCTCGTTAACTTGCCTTGTCTATGGACACATAGTATTTGAGGCAGAGTTTCAACACAGATCACTCAACTTCAAGTCCATTCTAATTACCATTTTGGTCCCTTACCTCTCCTTTGATTTTTCTGAAATCCCATAAATCAATTATTTCTAAAGTGGAATTTTACTAGAAAACCTCAGCTTTTATGAATTTTGGTCATGGGCATGCCCTGTTCAATTTCTTGCTGATAAACTGATATCCAGCAATGAAGGATGGAGCCAGCAGAAGTCTCAAACTCCCTTTTGAACTTAGCTGCGAGACCTGAACTTGACATAACTGCAATTCACATCTAGAAATGGCTATTACCAACCATGGTGAGCATTTGATAAGTATGAGTTTCAGGTTAGAGTAATGCATGTCCTTTTCAGGAGAGAGTTTAGTGCATTTGTTATTGGTGAATAGCTTATTCCCACAACAACACTAGCTCTAAGTAATGTACATTTTGGAAGTGACAAATCTCTCTTTACATCATATTACTAAGCAATGCACATTTTGCTCAGGATAACATGGGAATTAAATAAAGAGATGCAATTTCAGACAGGACACAGTGCTTGGGATCACTAGACCAGGCAGATCTCCATAAAACATTTAAAGAATACTAGAGCAATATGATTTTCAGAATGATTTCTTTTCAGAGTTAAGCCCAGTATGTTTCAATGAAAAACTCCCTTTTACAGGGAGGTCCATGGAGAACAATGGGTTCAACCCAGCAACTTTCACACACATGTTTGTGTGTAAAATCACAACCAAAGCATGAAGTTTCCTTATTTTATTTAGCTGATTGGTTCATTAACCATACACTACTCAATCCACAATAATGTCAAAAGTTTGAACTGTAACAATCCATGCAATGAAATTGTAATAAAGATAATTTAGCAAAAAATTTATCAAATTTATCAAAAATGTTCCATTGGATTTCCAAATCATCTCTACAAGCAAATACTGCTCACTTTCTCCTGCAACATGACATAATCCTCACTGTTCCACAGGCTCACAACCCAGAGCTTTTCCTCAACCTCTTCCTATCTCTCACACGTGATATACAATCTGTCAGCAAGATCTGTTGATTGCACTTTTACAATACCTCTCAAATACAGACCCTTTTCTCCTCTGATACTGCCACTACTCCGTTGCTGGTGATCACTTCATGCCTGGAATATTGCAATAGCAGTAGATAGTGACTCCCTATCACTTTGAGGATCAAATTAAAAAAACAAAACAAAACACTGTTTAGCATTCAGAGTCTTTCATAAGCTCTCCATCTCCAAATGTGAAGTCTTCTTATACTCTTCTCCCTATCTAATGATGCTGACTTTCTGACTATTCCATTAATTGGGCACTTAATTAATGTTTATAGATTAATCAATATATACTGGGAATCCTAAAAGTCTTAGTGAAATTTTAAGTTTTAATAATATTGTACATAGATAGATGATAAATGATGTTGACTATTTTTAGTGTATTTATATGCTTATGGAGGAATATTAATCAATCCCATTCTCTGAGGTACAAGAAAAGAATGTGGGACTGTTTGCTCCCACATTCACATAAATATCATTGTAATATAAGGTGATATAAGATATTTCCAGACCTGACTGAAGCAGTGCACTCTTCCTCAGGCCTTTTCCCAATCTGGAAGATTCCAAATTCTATTCAACTGCTTATCTACTTCAGGAATAAGGTGCTTTTTGATAACAAGCTGGGGTTGTTGAATGCTATATTTAAAATAATCCCATGAGACAGTTCTTGTGCTATTATGCTTATTTGCTGTTGTTCAATCTTTTTCAGTCATGTTTAACTCTTTGTGACCCCATTGAGATTTTTTGGACAAAGATACTGGAGTAGTTTTTGATTTCCTTCTCTAGCTCACTTTACATATGAGGAAATAGAAAAATAAGGTTAAGTGACATGTCTAGAATCACACAGCCAGTAAGTATCTAATGATGGATTTGCACTCAAGAAGATGAGCCTGTATCAGAAAGTAGTATGTTCCCCATTAAGGGAAGAGTTCAACTCTGAGATTTTCTCTAGCTCTGAAATACCATGATTCTGTGGGCTTAACATTTCAGTATGAAATTAGTTTAACAAGTAAGATTAAGGCATCTAAAATGATCCTAAAGCAAAGTGAAACAAAAGGTATATGTTTGAATGTGTAGCAATACACACACACACACACACACACACACATATGGCTCTAAGTTACAAAGTAGTTCTTGTGAGAACTCATCTAAATGGTTAGGCAGCATAGGCAACATGAAGGAAGGAATGCACATGAGAAATATGTTAGGAATCTGAAGGGCAATAGCAAATCTCACATTTTTGACTTGGATTAGCTGTTATGAAAAAACTAGGGATATTTTTATAGACAGTTATGTTTATGTGTTTGTGATTGTGTGCATACATGAGTGTTCATTTTTACCCACTTTCTTCATGAAATACAGGAATCAGGCTCAAATAAGTTTGCATTCAATAAATGTATATCAGGTCCAAGGGCAGAATTAGGAACAAGAGGTATACAAGGCATGGAGGAAAATTTCAGCTCAATTCACAGATCTTCCTAAAACTTGATGCTCTATAACAGTGAAAGAATATATTATCTGGTCTGTCAATGAGTTCTCAGTTTTTGAAGGTGTTTTTGCAAAGTGACTGCCACAGATATTATATCATTTTTTATGATTCAAATAATATTTAGAGTTGATGAAGACAAGTATCTGTTGGATCTAGGATTCCATAGATGTGAATTCTATAATGTGGTAAGAAAATCAGAATAAAAGTCTTGTGTGACAATTTGTTGGTTCGTTATACTTTAGCTATAGATAATTCAAATGAAGGTTGATTCTCTTTGCAACTGAGCATATTTATTAATCAAAGATCGACTAAGCTTGGAAGGGGTACAATTATTCAATATGTGAGTGCCCATGTTCAAAAAGGCACTTTAAAAAAAACTATGATAAAATTACAAAACTCTTCATTACCAGCTTCATTATTTAATGTGTCAATAGCAAAATGAAAACCGAAAAATATGTTAGATTTTGTAAGTTCTTTGATAAACAAAATGAGATTTTCAAAACAATAGTGTGAGGCGAGAGGTATCAGTGTCCATTCACTTGATTATTCATCGTTTCTTCCTGCCTAAAAATCCTATGGCTTAAATTAAGATGGAAAAAATGGGCAATAATTTTAGTTAATCATACAGAGTCCTTTGATTGGTACATGGAAGGCTTTGGTCAATTTAGGATGGATCGCCCATCAATCTCTCTCACAGGTTTGTGGTGAAGAAAGTACTTTGGAAATACTCAAATACTAAATAAGCATGATCTTAAAAATAATCCATTATCCCCAACGTAGATAATTTTGTCATTGTATCTTCTTAAGAGATGTGAATTGCAACACATCCATACCTACTCATCTTTTCCTAAACTTGGAGTAGCAATAGTAATAACATCAGCAGGAGGAGAAGCAAAAGTATTGACAGAAGCAGCAGCAACATCTTACAAATGAGACCATCAACTAAAGGATATATATTAAATAGCAGAGCACTCATAACCAATAAATTATAAACTTAGAAAGTTCATTGTATCTTAGAAATTTTGGGAACTATGTGCACTGTAGGAAAATTAATTCTCCTCACTGAGCCTCCACTCTCATTAATAAAATGAGAGTGTCAGTACAAAAAAAGCAGAATACAATTGAAATACACATACAATACACCAACATTCGTCTACATACACATGCACATGTGTATGTACATAGCTATACATATATACATACATGCACATGTATGTCATTACTTTCTGGTTTCAAAGAACTGGAAATTAAATAAATGCCTACTGATTAGGAAATGAATAAACAAAGTGGGACACATGAATGTCATAAAATATTACTGCCTTTAAATTTATCATAGATAGGATAAACAGAAAAAACTTGGACATGAAGTAGAACAAAGCTGGCGGCCAATGTACACAGTTGTAATAATAATATATTCAAAGAATAAGAACAAAATAATTGAAATTGATAAATGTTGGTTCCAAAGAAGTTACCTCCTATACTTCTTTGCAAATATGGGGGACCACAGATATGTAATATTGCATTGCAAACATCATCGCAGATATTGCAACCCTCGGCTGTTTCCTAATACATTGGTTAGGTTTCTCAATTTAAAAAAAATCCTCTTTGTTATAAGATCATGCTAAAGGAAAAGTTGGGAGAGGGATATAGTTCGAAAAGGAGATGATATAAAAACATAGGATAGTAATAACATTTTTTTTTTTTTTTGGAAATTAGGTTTGACTAATTTAAACAAGTTTGAAGTGTTGCTGATTCTACCATTTTAATATCTCTCATTTGCATACTCCCCACTGCCTGCCCACACACACACACACACACACACATTTCCATCGCCTCTGTACCTATTCTATTTAAGTCCTCATCATCTCTCACTATTGAAATCCTTTCTAACTTTTCTTCCAAATTTCATATGTTGGTTATTCTCAGCTTTGGGTCCTTCACACAGGTGTAAGATTATTCTCCTTTATATGCAGGTCAGCCTGTAACATTCCCCTGTTAAGAAAACTTTAGTAACTTAGAACTTATTAACAAAATAGAGTTTTCTTAATTTGATATTAAATATCCTAAATATGACTCCAACCTATCTTAGTTTAATCACATCGCTACCCTCTCTTTCTTTTCCAGTATTCTCATCCATGGGATTAGGGATCATAACATACTAGATCTGAAATGGTTAGAGCCTTCAAAATTTATGTAATGCAACACCACTCTATTTTTTAATTAACCTAAATCTATTTACCCACCAACCACACCCCACTCCATTAGAAAAAAACAAAACAAAACATCCTGTAACAAATGAGCAAAATCAGTAAAAATAAATGTCTTTAATGGCTCCATATTTTTAAAAAGTCCTATTCTACCCTTTAAATTCATCTCCTCACAGAAATGAGTAATATGTTTCATCATTAATCCTCTGGAATCATAAATGCTTATTGTAATGATTAAAATTCCTATAGTTTTCAGAGTTACTAGTTTTTGCAGTGTTCCCTTGGATTTACTCATTTCACTCAGTATATAAATATCTTCAAAATTGTTCATTTTTACCATGTTGGTATTACAGAATAAATTCTTCTGATTCTATAAGACTGTATGTTTTCTGTATAGAACAACAGACTTTATAAAGCCCTTTAACCTTACCTGGTTCATACTTTTCATGTAACATCTCTACAAGTTAGCTTGTAGAGAAATGATTCTTCCTAATGATGAAAAATACAGGAAATTAAATTTTAAGTGACTTATTCAATGTCACACCATGAGTTAATGTTAGAAGTAGAATGAAATTCAAATATTTGACTAAAAACCTTGCGCTCCATTAAATAACCCACGATGCTGCTTTGCCAGAGATACCTTATAATTCGCAGAAATTGAAAATATATTCAATGACCTATCCATAGTCTATAATAGGATTTAGTATAATGTGACAGAGTACTAAATAAGAAGTCCAATGAACTAAGTTCAAGTCTTAGTTTTATCGTTAACTAAAGGTGAATATATACAAGTGTGAGGTTTGGTTTCTTCTGTGAAATGATGACAATAGTGTTTTCACTGTTTCTTCTTAGGCAGTTAATGAGGAAAGTTCTTTAAAAAAATACAAATTTCTACATAAAAAATGAACCATTATTTTAATTTACTTGGTGCTAGAATTTTTCCTTTCTATATTTGATGGGGAAAGAAAGAAGTTTGAATTGTGTCTTATTGTGTAGAGTGTAACTAAACATTATGGAAGGTAACAGTAAATAGGACTCTAATTCTTTTTCAAGAAATACTGTGATGAAGCCCTAATGGAAAAATGTGAAAGAATTGGATGTTAATGGCTAGCATTATTGTCAGATGATTTAAGAGACTTCCAGTTCTTATTCCTGACTGTTCTGGGAAGATTATAATCGTTTCATTAAAATTTAAGCAACTATTCAATAATAAAATTTTATTATCTAACAATAACAAAAAACCCTAAAACAATAATAATCACAAATAGCCTACTTAATGCATATATTCATTTGGCAGATATCCTTTAAATATTTACAATGTACAGCCCATTGCAAGTAGAAACAACTGTGCAAGCTATCACGCTTCAGGTAAAGCTTCACATTTAGAGTTGTAAGTCCCTTTCAATTCTACTATTTCACAGGAGGAGTTAATAGTTTAGTGTGGTACAGGATGAGAAAATGAACCATGTAAGAGAATAAAATACAAAATAAGTATAACACAAGTTCAGGGGAAGGAGAAATCACTTAGCTACAGTTGCCAGGAAGGGGATGTATTAAAACTAAACCTTGGAAGATGAATAGAATTTTAAGGGGTAGAAATAAAGCATTCAAGCTGAAAGGCCATGTTGGATGCAAAGCTAAAAAGTAGGAGAGTGTGACTGGAGCAGAGTACCTAGGCAGTAAGTGAAGCAAAAATTAGAAAGATAGCATGGGCTAAGGTTGTAGAAAGTTTAGTAATTTAGGCATTATCTTGTAGATAATGTTCAACCATAAAGTTTATGTTTTTTAATAAAAGACTGGTATTAATAAAGGTGTTTTAGAAAAAAATAATTTCAATGATATTGTGATCTTTAGTATTCATAAAATAGATTTTTATAAACACTTCTAACTCTCTATCCCAAAGCTCTCTGTTTTAAATAATCAACAATATTCCCTATTTTCCCTCTGGGAACTTATATTTATCCAACATACACGTTACTAGGGGAAGGGAGGTTGTATGTTAATTTATCTTCACTTCCTTTTGGGGAAATTGAATGTGTCCTGGCAGCTATTTTAGAAAACCATTTAATTACAAGAAGAAAGAGGTGAGCAGGTGCCTTTTCTAGTACAGGAAAAACTGCACAGACCAAATCACTCTCAGTATTTATACCGATTGAAATAGAAAGGAAAGCTGCTGTCTGCCTTTCTGTTTCTTCTAATGGAAATATTCAAAGACATCTACCACAGTCTTTTATTGTCTCTATAGAAGATAATTTACAACTTAAACAAAGAAATCTACTTTAAAAATAATTAACAGGAATTCATTTGTAATCACACATGGTACAAATGTTGTGATAAAACTATGAATTTCAGTGGTGTACAAATATCTGGTACAAACACAGATTATTATATTTATTGACACAAGCCATGAACGTTACAAAATTTAACATCTTTGAATAATGTTTTTATTCAACCTGCTCACTTTCTGCTTGCAAACACTTATGGTCCATGATGTGTCATTGAATGTAAAATTATACACACATATATAGTGTAATATACATAAATGTATACATGTATACATATATATTGCTTAGTTTTTAAAGCATGAAGCCAAATTAAGCTTACTTTTGACCTACTTTTCCTTTTTCCAAGTCTACCCTTGACTATAGCCTAAAGATTTTTAATGAAATTTAAATCAGAGTGTTTCCCAGTATATGTAACTGTTTTTATCTTTATATTCTAAATATATTGCTTAATGTCTCCTAAATTCTGTCATAGTCCATGTTCCTTTCAAGTATTCCATCTTGATTTAAGAATTTTGGTAACACTGGAATAATTACGCTTTTAGTGCATTAATGTATTTATCAAAGTTCTCATATATAACACTGCCAGGGTGATTTGAAGTTAAAAAAAAGCCACATTTTTTTCTATGTAGATGTGTTATATAATGATATAATACTTGCTTTTTCCAACTATAATTATTCTAATTCTATCATTATATCACTCATAATAATTTTTCTCTTCATAGAAATGGTTTCCAAATTGGTCTCATCATTCTTCTAACTTCAGTAAGACTGCAACACAGTGTAGATGAATTAATAACAATTCCTTCAGATATCAGGTCTCTCTGAAGGTCTTTGCTGTTTTTTCCCAAAATTGATCAAAATATTTATAGCAACAATTTTTATGGTAACAAAAAATTAGAAACAAAATGAACGCAACAAACTGAGGAATGACTTGACAAATTCTGTTCTATGCATGTAACAGATTATTATTTTGCTGTGGAGGCAATGAATATAATGAATACAGAGAAAAATGGAAAGCCTTGCATAAAATGATGCAAAATGAAGGATGTAGAGTCAATAAAAATAATCAAAATGACCATATAAAGGACATATAAAGAATCACTCCAAATCAATGAAAATAATGTTTTTAAATTATAAAGGATTACGAAGATAAGGCCCAAAGAAGAGATATGGGAAAACATTTCTCCCCAAATGATCTGCAGAGGTAAAGTGCCCATGGATATGGAACATTACATATGTTTTCAAATTATATTTAATCAATCTATTGATTTTGATGATTTCAGCCCACTTTTATTTACTTTTCTTTTTAAAGCCTCTATTACATGACTTGACTTTCTAGGAAAGGGGGAACGAGAAGAGAAATGAGTAATGATGGAATTGGAGAAATTATTTTCTCTCCTCCTTCTCAGAGACCTATCCCATCTGATAAAGTTTAGGTAATATGAACCCAAAATATATCATTTTGAAGAAAATTTACCATTTTAGTATTAATAATCAACAAACATAATCATTTCAGTGTACAAAGAAAAGAAAAAAAACTTTGGGAAACAATGAACTTCTGCTACATATGGTTTGTGATTTTAAAATTATACTACATATGAAATGTAACAGAGTAAACAGAATAGTAACAAAATTACCCTGCCTGTGTCCCCTTATGTATTTATTTCTTTCTAAATTTTATTCTGTATCTTTAAAATGTTATCTTGAAATTTGTTTATATATATATATAATATATATATAGTATATATATAATATATATGCATTAATAGCTAGCAAGGTTGGGAAGTAGATAACTCAAAAGATAGGACTGTGCAGTCTGAACTCAGGAAGACTCATCTTCGTGAGTTCAAATCTGACTGTGTGGCCCTAAGAGAGTCATGCTTCCATTTTCTCATCTATAAAATGAGTTGGAGAAGGAAATGGCAAACCACTCCAGAATCTTTACCAGGAAAACCACAAGTGGGATCATAGAGTTGAACTTGACTGAAATGATCGAACAGTAACAAGTAAAATAACAAAACTTACTAGCCACTGACTTCCCCCTTATGTACATAATAGAAGCCCTCCCTTATAAAAATCAAGCAAAACAATTCAATGTTGTGGCCATTACTGAAAATCGTATGTCCAAGTTATTTTCACTTACACTATTGTGGTTACTTTAATTACACTCTTATGGTCAGAATATAAATTGCTTTCCTGTTTCTTATCTTTTCATTCTGCATCAATACACAATATATTTTTTCCTATTTCACTGAATTGTCATATTCATCATTTCTTACAACACAACAATATTCCATTACCCTCATAGAGTAAAATTTCTTCATCCTTTGTCCACTTGTTGGGTGCCCACTTTGTTTTTAATCCTTTTCATGACTGGTTATTAATATGTTAATTTTTCATTCAGCAAGTTACCATCAGTTAGTTTGCCCAAGTGGATATATACCGAGATGATATAGAAAGAAAGTAAGGAGAAACATTTATCCTCAGGAGGAATACTCTCCTCTAATGTCACCTCACTACTCTCTCTCTCTCTTTCTCTCTTTCTTTCTTTCTTTCTTTCTTTCTTTCTTTCTTTCTTTCTTTCTTTCTTTCTTTATTTCTCTCTTTCTTTCTTTCTCTCTTTCTTTCTTCCTTCCTTCCCTCCTTCCTTCCTTCCCTCCTTCCTTCCTTCCTTCCTTCCTTCCTTCCTTTCTTTATTTCTTTCATTGTTTTTCTTTGTTTCTGTCTTTCTTCCTTCCTTCCTTCCTTCCTTCCTTCCTTCCTTCCTTCCTTCCTTCCTTCCTTCCTTCCTTCCTCCCTCCCTCCCTTCCTTTTTTCTTTCTTTCCTTTCTTTCTTTCTTTCTTTCTTTCTTTCTTTCTTTCTTTCTTTCTTTCTTTCTTTTCTTTCTTCTCTTTCTTTCTTTCTTTCTTCTTTCTTTCTTTCTTTCTTTCTTTCTTTCTTTCTTTCTTTCTTTCTTTCTTTCTTTCTCCCCCCCCTTGTCTTTCCCAAAACCTTAAACCCAGTGCACTCTGAAGTCCATAGATTGCACAGCAATACATCCCTGCCAAAATATCAAGACTAACTGTTGCTCTTCTGCTCCCAGTTTGATTTATTATTTTTTCTTTTGCTCTTTAAAGGGGCTATTCCCTAATTACTTCTGGAGAGGCTTATTCACTGAATGCCTAACCTCACTTTAAGTGAGTACCTGAATAGACTAAGGTCTCCCATTGCATCCTGGGCCTTCTCCATTCACCCTGATGAAAATCTGGTCACTGGATCCAGATGGCTCAGGAGGGGAAAGTGAGTCTGGTGACCTTGAACAGTCCTCTCTCACTCAAAACAAAGTCAAGTGCAAATCAAGTTATCAATTCTCTAATGTCATGTTCTTCTTGAAACAAAAAAGGATGAATATAGACACAAATTCTTTTCAATAACAAAAAGTACTGCCACAAATAATTTGGTATATGTGGGTGCTAATATGTAGTAGTGAAGCTTTGACCAACTATTCCAAAAAAGTTTTCAGAGTTATTGAAGTAAAATAACTAAGCATTTCATTTTTTTAATACAGTGATCCCATTATTGGCCACATACTCCAAGGAATTCAAGGATAGAAAGAAAGACTCCATTTATACCATGACACTCTTTGTGGTAGCAAAGAATTAGAAATAACGTGTCCCTTTTTTATAGTTGTCTGAACAAACTATGTCTTATGAATGGAATGGAACACTACTGTGAAGTAATGACAAATATGAAGAATCAAGAGAAATTTTGAAAGACTTACATGAACTCCAAGTATGAAGTGGAAACAGAGCAAGATACACAATGAATGAAATAATGTAAATAAAAAGAAGACCAATAGAATGACAAAATCTGAGTAATTTTCATAACTGATCTTGATTTCAGAGGAGAAATGTTGAAATATTTCCCTTTTCTTGACAAAATAGTGGGGGACTATAGACATAGACTATTGTGTATACTGTCAGTTATAGTCATTATATTGGTGAATTTTTACTTACCTATTTTTCATCATTTTGAAAGGGCTCAATGTGGGGGAAGGGGTTTATGGGTGGAGTTAAGGAAATAACTGTTGCTGAAAGAGTGCCATCAATACAGGTTTTTGCTCATTTTTTTTTAAGGAAAAATCTGGTCACTTGCCTACAAAACTGACATGATCATAGACATAAACAATTCTGAGTTGACTTTGGACAGATGCTTATTTTTGGCTTAGTCTACCATGAATTGATGGCATAGCCTAATATTCTTTAAATATCCATCAGAAGGGAATAACTCTCAGTCACCTCCCTGAACTTCTAGGGGGTTTAGGTTTTGAGACTTATGAAATCATCTGTGCTTTCCAAAATAGAGTATAAATGATCATGACATGTATCCAATTAGTATGGAAAGCAAATAGGTATGGGTGCAATGAATCAAGCAATCTCATTAGCTATTTGCCAACAAAATCTGTCCAAGCAGCATCTTGTTCTATGAAGTTGAAACCAGATGGGAAAGAAGATGTAAAGTTAAGTGATCTCCTTGCTGAGTTATATTTTTACCATTAATTTGATTTTTTAGTAATGACAATTTTCAGTCTTCCTCTTGGAATTTTTGCATGTGTTTTTCACTTATTTGTTTGACGATTGTTTTGTACTTTACTGTGATTGGTCAGATTCAATTGTGGGCTTCAGTTGTCCAAGAAATGCTAATTCTCTACATCAAAAAAAAATGGTGATATCTTTGTATTATTGTGCCACTGAACTGTACCTTTTGAAAGTTTTGTGTTACACACTTCATTGTTGTGATATCTAATAATTAAAACCAAAGAACTAAAAACACAATAAATATAGAGCAATGCCCCAAAATTCTGTCAACTGAGAGAACTGAAAATGAAAAAAATGGTCATGCCGATTTCATCTGACCAAAGGCTAGAGATTTTTAATCAGTTTAGTGTTCAGAAGCAGAGTATGCTCACACACACACACACACACACACACACACACACACACACACGAGCATCAATGCCATGAAAATAAATAATATCAAAATCATTAATTGATAATAGTTCATTTACCATTATAATTAATCTGTTAGTTTTCTAAGATTTAGAGCCACATAATGTTCTAAAATAATTTTTAAAATCTTCTCATTTTATACTTGGGAAAACCTACCTGTGAAGTAATCTGTCCAAGGTCACACAGGGGAAAAAAAGGAACAGAGATGTGATTTGAACCCAGCATTTTTAACACAAGTCTAGTGCTCTACTATACAGCCTTTCCTCTTGTAGTTTGCTAATAACAGAGCAGTATCTAGTATAGGGAAAAAAATACACTAAGCTGAGAACTGCATTTTCTTGCTAATCATACAGAGAGTCCATTTTTTTTTTAACAAAATTGTACTAGATGGGAATACCAGCTCTAATTTATTTTTTTTATTAAAAAAAAATCTCAACATGAATTGTCTGTTTACCACAATGTTCATTAAGGGCATCAGCTATTATCTTGTGAATTCCTCCAATGCAATGAATATATTCATTTTAAAATTAAGAGAGCAGCCCTTTCACAGAATGACAATGGATTTAGAAAGGACAGAAGCAGTTTAGGAAGTTAAATGTGTAGCTTGTCTTTATTTCCACTTGTAGAGGGCAGTATTGATAATAAGGCCCTTTTCTTTCTCTAATTTCTCTCCTCTTCTACAATTATCATCTGTTTTTAAAACATATCCATTGTCTTCTGCCCTTAGTCTCTGAATTGGCATAAGTTGTTAACTTTTTCTTGTGACACCTTCACATACACTATTATGGTACATACCCATGGGATTGATTACTAACCTCATGGCTTGCATTTCATAAGTCTTGGTACATTTTTAAGATTTGACAGTTAAAGTCAACCAAAATTTGAAGCATCTGATATGTTTACATATCATTCAACTTCAACAAGTGTAATTTCATAGTAAGGGCTTCCTTTTCCTGTATATTTGTTGGGTATCCTCACCTTTATAAGAATAGAAAACTTAAAGTTATAAATATAAGTAAAGATTGTCTTTCTTTTTTGATTCTTTACATGACATATGAACTTCCACTAGGGATTTTATAGGGTTAGCATTATTTTCTCCCTTTTTCATCCCAACACTGGGGATGTCCCATCAATTTTTCCCCTTGTTTCCAGCATATGTATTGTCCCTTGCTCATAATCTCCTGTATAGTTTTCAAACCTTACCTCATTCTAAAACTATTTTTACAAGTCCTGTCACTCGTTTGTTCATCCTTAGTCATGTCCCTATATTTCTTTCTTTTGAGAATCTATTTTAAAGATGAGCTCATCAAAGAGTTTCCTAGACAGATACCATCACTTTAATTCCTTAATGATCTCCCCTATCCTTCTTCAACAGTATCAATTACAATTTTATAATTGCAATTTAATTAATGAGAGTTTCCTATCCCTTTGGAAACATCTTCTCTATAGTCTCAAGTCACATGATCATGACAATTGTTTCTATGAACTTTGGGGCTAAAAATTCCATCTTTTCCCAGGCCACCACTACCTCCTATCTGGAAGTCAGTCTTAGGGTTTCATTTATATCCATGAGAGAAACCAAAACCATTGGAAATAAAGTCATCATTATATGGTTCTCTTAAACAGATCTGATATGCAGTTTGCCTTTGAGCCATAATGACATCTGTGAATCCACTTGAAATCGAAGTTGTAGTGTTCTATTATCACCCATAAAACAACCAATCTATAGCATCTAATAGGGGAAAAATTGGAACATAGCTGTTTAACTTTGTTGCTTATGAGGTCAGATTAATAGCAGAGTAATTGAGAAGAAGCTGAATTAAGGTTTTCAGATTTTTTACTCTTTCCTTTGATTTCCTGAATGTTGGGGAAGCCCTAAAAAGCAAATTACCTTAAGAAATCTAAAATTGATATCTGCAGCACGATACACACCATCTCATTTTTCTTCCACCCAGTTAGAATCTGTGATTGCTAACAGAGCTAAATATCAGTCAGTCAAAGGTTTTAGAATCTTTAGAATCTTCTCCTGTACTGTAATATTCCTAAGTTTCTGGTGATAGATTGTAAGGCTTGTAATCATTCAACAAAGGAATTTATATTTATTCAATACTGAGTCATTGCAGTTTACCAAGGAGATTAACATGGTCATAGCTATGTTTCAAAAATATCATTTTGGCAATTATGGTGGTGATGATCAGACTTCGTTGTCAAAGAAAAGCCAAAATTACACTACTATGTTAGAGTATCAGACCAATACAAGTTTGGAATGCTTTACAACAAGTCAAACACAAATAGTTCATTTGGGGTAGATTCTCTAACTTTGCACATGTCACATTTCCTTTGAGCTACTTCAGTTCTACTTTTTTAATAGGACACAGTAACTTCTCTAATGAGAGCATGACATATTGGGCAGTATCTCTCATGTCACACAATCATTTCTAAATTTCTTAAGTGAGACTTTGAGAGTGATTTTGTTTTCTTTTTTTTGACCACCATGAAAGTACATGTCCTAGGTGAATTCTCCATAAACTAGTCTTTTTGGAAAGCATATTTTGGCATTTGAACAATGTGGCAAGTCCATTGGATTTGAGCTCCCTGCAGCAGTTTCCATGTTTGACAATTTAATTTGAGAAAGTACCTCATTGTCTGGTAACTTATCCTGCCTGGTAATCTTCAAAATCATCCTATGACAATTCAGATGGAAGCAATTCAGTTTCCTGGAATGGCACTGGTATACTGTCCAGGTTTCAGAGGCATATCAAAAAGGTCAGCACCAAGGCTCTGTAAACCTTCAATTTGGTAGTTAGTCTAACATGTCTTCTCTCCCAGAGTTTCCTTTAGAGCCTCCCAGACACTGAGCTAGTTCTGGTAGTGTGTGTGTCAACCTCATTATCATTGTGTTGTATAGAGAATGGGGATAGGACGTGAGGCAAAGAATTAAGGTGTTTCAATAATATAGGTCAGAGGTTCTGCAAGTCTGAACTAAATTAGAGTCTATGTGACTAGAGAGAAAAATAGATATAAGATATGTTGTGGGACTAGAAAAAGAATGATTTGGCAGCTAATTAGACCCTCCCCCAAATATTGAAAGTAACCATAACAAAGCTAATACAGTGAAATTGAATCTCAAACCACAAACTAAGAAGATAATTAACAGCAAATGTCTATAAGCAATAACTCAAGGGAAAATGGACAGTGGAACCAAGTTCAACATAGAAAAGTTAAAACACTCACAAAAAAGCACAAAAGAGCTTTCACAGTGGAGGGGAAGATGGGGGATTTGAGTGCTAGGGGAGGCAGCACTTGAATCTTACTCTCATTGGGATGGTTCAAAAAGGGAATGACAAACAATGAAAAGATATCATTTCACACATGTAAAATTGGATAAAATGATTGAAGGGGAAAGAAGTAAATCTTTGAGGTTATGTGGAAAAAGTGGGATACTAACTCGTAGTTGATAAAAATATGACTTCATCCAGCCAGTATGGAGAACAATCTGGCATTATGCTCAAAGAGTTTTAACCTGTTTATACCCTTTGTCCCAGAAGGAGGTCTATGTCCAAATTTGATTAGAGAAAAAGGAAAAGAATCTATACGTTCCAAAATATTTATAGTAGTTCTCTTGGTGGTGGCAAAGAATTGGAAACTGCAGGTATTCTTGTCAATTGCGGAATGGCTGAACAAGTTGTGGTATATGATTGTGATAGTATATTACTGTGCTATAAGAAATGATGAGGATGATCTTAGAAAAACATGCACAGACTTGCTTGAAATGATGAAGAAACAAGAGAGTGAATGAATCATTTTAACTTGAACCCAAATTAATGACAAAGGACATATGAAAAAAGATGTTGTCTGCTTCTAGAGAAAATAACTGATAAATTGAACTACGTATAGAGTGATTTTACATAAACGTGCACACATATATGTTTGTGTCTAATGGTAACCATCTCTAGGGCAGGGTGGTTGGAGGAAAAACTAAATTTACATGATAATTTTATTATATATATTTTGAGTTCCAAGTGCTATCTTTTTTTGTGCTGTGCCATAGAATTGCTTGTTTTATTCTATAAATCAAAATTAAATAAAAAGTAAAAATAAAAAAGTTAAAAAAAGGAATAACATACACAATTAGTTGGGTATAGAAATGTAGATAACTCTACAGGAAAGTTGGAGAGGGTGAGAACATGGTGAAAAGGTAGAATAGGATAAATGGGGAAAATTGGATGGAGGAAAATGCACAGTAATTGCAACTGAGAAAAAAATAGCAAGTTTCTCTAAGCAAGGCCTCATTTCTCAAATACTTAGAGAATTGAGATAAATTTATTTTAAAATAGAACTTCCTGGAACCAAGAAGTCTGAGTAAGCAATAAACCTCTATTTCTCCCATATTCACCTTTAAACATTCATGAAATAATACCCTAGAACAAATTCAAGAACAGTGGGTTCAGAAGAGAGAAGGGGTGGGGTAGTCTTTTAGGTCTGAAGATGTGGAGGATCAGCAAGAAAGGTCCATCTCATTTGGGTAAAAGGGGAATGCAGTTCAGAACAGGAAGTATCCCACAAGTCAGCAGGAACCCCCACCTCAGCAAACCAGCAGGAGAACCTGATCCCTAGAGAGGTGGAAGAAGCAAATGCCAACACCAGAAACACCTCCCCTCCTCCCTGCCATGTGCCCTAGCAAAGCCAGGGGAGTGGACAGACTCAAGCTCAAAGAACCATCACATGTTTCAGTACAACTCCAAGCAGGGAGGCCTCCTGTAGTAGCAGAGTCTCCCTGTCTTTCAGCATTACCCTGGGGTGAAAGGCACCCCTCCTTGCAGTGACAGGTATCTTCCTAACAGACCTCTATGTTTCCACATGACTGGGGGAATAAAGGTATCCTTCAGCAGTGCTTCAGCACCTTCTAGTACCCAGACCTCCACCAACTTCAGTGTAGGCCTGGAAATATGCAGAGAAACCCTACTGGCCTCAGCATATGTCAGACACCACCACTAGGACCCCAGCCAAGCACCAGATAAGTTGCAAGATCCTTAGGGCCTCCAGCACATCAGCCAACACCTATCACAATGTCATAACATAACACTAGACATGAGACTTTCCTGTAGGGTTAGACATGGGCCTCAGAGAAATATCTGTGCAACACCAGGTAAATACTTAGGGCTTGCAGAGACTGGCACAAGAAGTCTAAGATAGAGGCTTTTCCACACTGGGAGAAGAGATCAAAATTAAAAGAAAGAAATCCTACCCACCTAAAAAAAAAGGATGTCAAAACACCTATGGGCAAAACACCAAAGAAAAATGGGAAGTGATCTCAAGTCCAGAAAGAATTTATGAAAGAGATCAAAAAGGAGATTAAATATCATATAAGAGAGGTAGAAGGAAAATGAGGAAAGAAATGAGAGTGATGCAGGTGAATTTTGAAAAAAATGTCAATAGCTTAGAAAATTGCTTTAAAAGGTAGAATTGGCCAAATGGAAAAGAGAGAGAAAAATCCACTGAAGATAATAAGTAGTTAATAGTTTAGTATGCCTTAATAAGTAAAATTGTCCAAATGCAAAAGAAAGTACAAAAACTAATTGAAGGGGAAAAAAATCTTAAAATTTAGAAGTGGGCAAGTGGAAGCTAATGACACTAAGAAAGAAGAAAAATCAATCATCAAAAATGAAAAATGGAAGAAAATGTAAAATGCTTCACAGGAAAAGCAACTGACCTACAAAATAGATCTAGGAGAAACAACATGAGAATCATTGGACTACCTGAAAGTCATAATCAAAAGAAGAACCTAGACAGCGCCTTTCAAGAAATTATTAAGGTTGCTGATGTCTTGGAACTAGAAGGCAAAATAGAATCCACTGATCACCTCAGCAAAGAGATCTCAAAATAAAAACCTCAAGGAGTATTATAGCCAAATTTCAGAACTAACAGGTCAAGGAAAAGATACTACAAGTGGCCAGAATGAAACAGTTCAAATATTGAGGAGCCATGACCAGGATCACACAAGATTTAGGTGCTGCAACATCAAAGTATCAAAAGTAATGGACCATGATATTCCAGAGGGCAAAGGAGCTAGGACTACAACCAAGAATCACTTACCTGGCAAAATTAAGCATAATACCTTAATGGCAAAAACATGGTCATTCAATAAAATCTTTCTATTTTTTCTATAAATTCTTCTATAATCCTTCATAAGGAGAAGAGGAGAAGAACTTGACCTCTAATATCAAGATCCAAGAGAAGCATAAACAAGTAAAAAGGGAAAAGAAAATATAAGGGATAGAACTCAACTGTTTACATCCCTACATGAGAAGATGATACTTGTAACACTTAAAAACAATGTCACTAATAATTCAGTTAGAAGGCATAAACATAGAGGGTATGGGTATGAGGTACATTTGAGGGAATGGAATAAAAAAAGGCATGAGAAAGAGGTGTAAAATAGGTGCAGAAAGAAGGGAGAGATAGAATAAAATGGGATAAATTATCTCACATGAAGAGGTGAGAAAGACCTATTACAATGGAAGGGAAGAGGGAGGCTGGGGATAGTTAGGGGCATTACTTGAACCTTACTCTCATCAGTATTGACTTAAAGAGGAAATAATACACACAATCAGTTTAATGTAGAAATGTATCTTACCTAACAGTGAAGTAGTTGGGGAGGAGATCGCATGATGGGGTAGAGGACTAACAGAAGCAAGGACAGATTAGGGGAGGTGGACAGAAGCAAAATATTGGTGAGGAGGGAAAGGGTGAAAAGAGATAGAGGACAGACAGGAGAAAGAATAGGATGGATGGAAATATGCAATTAGTAATCATAAATGTGAATGGAATGGGATGAACTCTCCAAGAAATGGAAGCAGGTAACAGAGTGGATCAAAAACCAGAATCCTACAATATGTTGTTTACAAAAATCACACTAGACATAGAGAGACATACACAGCATAAAGCTAAGGGACTGCAGCAGAAAAGATTTTGCTTCAGCTGAAGTTAAAAAAAAAAAGTAGGCATGGCAATCCTGATCTCAAAGTAAAAGCAAAAATGGATCTAACTAAAAGAGATAAGGAAGGAAACTATAGCTTGCTAAAAGGAACTATAGACAGTGAAGCAATATCAATACTAAACATATATGCACCAAGTATGTTCACCAAGTATATGACATCTAGATTTTTTTAAAGGAGAAGTTAATTGAGTTACAGGAAGAAATAGATAGCAAAACAGTACGAGTGGAGAACCTCAACTGACCCTTTTCAGAACTGCAGAAATCCAACACAAAAATATAAAAGAAAGAAACTAAGGAGGTAAATAGAATATTAGTAAAGTTAGATATGTTAGATCTTTGGTATGATTTAGACATAGAGGGTGACACCATGTAATAGCAATTTGAATGGAAAGATCTTTCTCATTCATTATAGGCCCCTGTGACTTGCTTAAATCACCTGGAAACCCAAGACACATCATGGGAGGAGCTTGCTGAACAGGCAGAACACGAAGGGTGGAGAGGAACTGAGAGGAAGTGAGTGAGTGCAGACAGGCCTAGGATAGAGGCAGACAGGCATGGCAAAGCTCAGGCTAGTGAATATTTGCTTGTGAGAAGACCCCAGCAGAGGCTTGGGAATGACTTTGCCCACTGTGGTGATCATGTTTATTAACTTCGTGGTTACCATGACAGATTTTGCTTTCTGGTTTTGGAATTTGGCTTGCTGGCATCTAAATAAATATTTGTCTTCTGCTTTCTATATGGGGAGTCTTTTATACTTTGTCATTGAGAACTATGCTGGCATACTCATGGTCACCACCAGTGCTGTGAATATTGCTTTGGTGATACACACCATAAGCAAATTAGAAGAGCAAGGAATAAATCTCTGTCAGATTTATGAAGAGGGGAATAATTCACGACCAAATAAGAGATAAAAAAAATTACAAAATATAAAATAGATAATTTTGACCATATTAAAACCTTCTTTATAAACAAAACCAATACAATTAGGATTAGAAGGAAAGCTGAAGGATGAAAAACAATCTTTACAACATTGTTCTCTTAAAGTCCCAATTGAAAAATGGTCAAGTGATATGAACCAACAGTTTTCAGAGGAAGAAATCAAAATTATCTCTAGGCTTATAATGAAGTGCTCTTTTTTTTAATTAGAAAAATTCAAATAAAAAAACTGAGATTCTGCCTCATTCCTAACAGATTGGCTAATATGACAAAAAAAAGGAAAATGATAAATGTTAGGGAGGATGTGAGTAAAAAAAACAACAAATGCATTGTTGGTGGAGTTGTGAACTGATATAACTGATCTGGACAGCAAGTTGGAACTATGCCCAAAGGGCAACCAAATTGTGCATACATTTTGATCCAGCAATGACACTATATGGAGTTCTTGCAAAAAAGATCAGAAAAAATGGAAAAGGACCTAAATGTGCAAAAATGTTTATAGCAGCCCTTTTTGCAGTGGCAAAGCACTGGAAATTGAGGGGTGATCCAATAATTGGGGAATGGTTAGGCAAACTGTGGTATAGGAAGGTAATGGAATACCATTGTGCAATAAGAAGTGATGAAAAGGCAGATTTCAGAAAAAAAGGGAAAGATTTATACAAACTGATGCAAATTGAAAAGAGCAGAAATAGGAAACCATTTTACATAGCATCAGCAACACTGTGTAATGATCAACCATGCATGACCCAACTCTTCTCAGTAACACAATGATCAAAGACAAATACAAAATACTCAAAGGAAAATGTTAAGCATATTCTGATAAAGAACTGATTTTTTTCACTTTATTCTTTCTTGTGTTTTTTTTTTTCCATTTGATCTCTTTCTTCTTTCACAACTAACTGACTAATGTGGAAATATATTTTTTGCATGGTAGCATATGTAAAAACTATATCAAACTGCCTGCCATTTTCAGAAGAAGGGAGGGAAGGCAGAGAAGAAGAAAAAATTGGAACTCAAAGTCTTGTAAAAATGAATGCTAAATTTTTACTTGACATGTAACATGAGAAAAAAATAAAATACTATTTAAAGGAAAGGAGGAATAGTACCAAACTTCTTCCATGACTCAAATATGGTTTTCATATCAAACAA
>JAJHZJ010000754.1:1277500-1420000 GCA_023548195.1 Bettongia penicillata ogilbyi
GTTTTCTTGGAAGAGATACTGAAATGGTTTGCCATTTCCTTCTTCAGCTCATTTTACAGATGAGGAAACTGAGGCAAATAGGATGAAGTGATATGCTCAGGGTCACGTAGCTAGTAGCGTCTGAAACTGGATTTGAACTCAGATTCTTCTGACTGCAGACCCAGTGCTCTATCTACTGCCCTACCTAGCTACTCCTTTAAAAAAAGGAGATTTTTTAAAAATTATTTTATTTGTTTTCAGAATTCTACAATCACTAGTAGAAGTTAATTGTTCAGTCATGCCTGACTCTTCATAACACTATTCAGGAATTTCTTGATACTGTAAAGATAAATCCAAGGAGTGTTATAAGTATAGGAAGGGGGAGTTCAAGATGACTGGATAGCAGCCCATCTGAAAAACATCTGTGGGTAGTTTTGATGGATGCAAGCACAACATGATTCAGCTCTGTCATGCAACCCAGAAAACGAGTGCAATATTAAACTGAACCGCATTCATTATAGGAGGCAATGTCCAGGACTAGGCTGGTAATAGTTCCACTGTGCTCTCTTGGTCTGGCCATATCTGCATGGAATTCTCTGCTCTGTTCTGGGGGCCACATTAGTAATCTGGAGAGTGTCCATAGGAAGGGACCTCCTTTTGTCTCTTTTTGTATCCCTACAAACTTAGCACTATGCCTAGCACATTTTTGTTGTTAGTTCTGTTTGATTATTCATGACCTCATTTGGGGTTTTCTTGGCAAAGATATTGGAGGGGTTTGCCATTTCCTTCTCCAGCTCATTTTACAGGTGCGGAAACCGAGGCAAATGGAATTAAGTGACTTTGCCCAAAGTCACACAGCTAGTAAGTGTCTGAGGTTGGATTTGAACTCTTGAAGATGAATCTCCCTGCCTTCAGGCTGGGTGCTCTATGCATTATGGGGCCATCTAGTGTCCCCACCTTATTTTCATCAGTCCTAAATTCCAGCCTATCAAGATTTTTTGGAACCCATCTCTCATCCTGTGCCTGCTTTGGGTCCTATGCACATTTGATAAGTATAAAATTCATGCCTTTGTTCAAATTGCTGGTATTTGCGTCTAGGTGTCATCTCCCAGTTTTTGGTCAAGACCTGTGATTTTATCAGTGCAGGGAATTCCAGGCATGAAAACTGCCTCCAATGAAGAGGGAGTCAGCAACTTCTCTGTAGCCTATAGGATGAGAGAGATGGAGGTGGACACTGACAGCTAAATGACTCGCCCAGGGTCACCCACAGTTTCCTAATTTCAAATTCAGTCCCCATTCACCATTCTATACTTATCTCCTCTATCAGACTATAATGTAAGCTCCTTGAGAGTAGGAACCGTGTCTTATACTTTGTGATATCACCTAGGAGTAATGGTGGCACACCTGGGAAAATTAGGTGGCTTAGTGGAAAGAGTGCCAAAGCTAGAGTCAGGAAGACCTGAGTTCAAATCCAGCCTGAGACACTTACTAGCTGTGTGACTAGCAAGTCACTTAACCCTGTTTGTTGTTTGAGGGACCCTCAGTTTTCTCATCTGTAAAATGAACTGAAGAAGAAAATGACAAATCACTCCAGTATTTTTGACAAGAAAACCCCAAATGGGGTCATGGAGAGTCAAACTAAAAATAACTGAACCACCACAAAAAAGATTATCAACAGATAGAACACCAGACCTGAAGTTACTTAACCTCTCTCAGCCTCAGTTTCCTCATTTGTAGAATAAGGATAACAATAATACCTACTTCCCATGGTTGTTGTGGGGATAAAATTAGGCAATATTGGTCAAGCTCTTTGCAAACCGTAACTCTATTATAGTCATAATACATTAAATTGCTAGTTATTATGAAATATATATTGATTTGACTTATCAATCTCCTCTCCCCTGTCTCCCAGTAAGTGAAGCATAGGATCATTAAGCAAGTGTCTACACCATCCAAGCTGATCTACGTCTATAAAATAGAGATATAGGGCAGTGATGTGCCTTTACAACAAAAAAGATTTCTTCAGACCTGATGCCAATTGACTTCACATTTCTGGATACTTTGTAATTTGTTATTTTAAAGGTCAAATTTGGGATTCTCATATCTATCTTTTAGCCCAAAGTACTGGATGGTTTATGTAGGAATCGTCCAGTTGTACTGCCCTATACCCATTTTTAGTGGGCCATACTAAAGACATGTCTATCTCAATAGGTAAATCCCTCCTCACTTCTGGCCTATGTCATCTCTTCGTCTTGGAGGCAGCATCCACATCTGTTCATCTTTCACTTCCTTTACTTCCTCTTTAGGCCAAGGTAAATTCCTTTCCCACTCTCTTATGTGGGTTCTGAGTTGGCTCATACCCAACAATGGGTTCCTACTTCAGTAGGGAGCATTTAAGATGATGCCTGACTGAGGCAGCATTTGACCTCAGTTCCAGGCATCCCATTGTAGGAAGAACGTTGATTACTGATGGGGCTTCAGAGGATGATAGATCCAGAGCTGGATGAGACTATCCAGTCCAACCGCTTTCCTTAAAGGCAGGTGCATGCTATGTGGGGACTGTTTCAGGAAAATGGGGAAGAGATGAGAGAGGGGGAACATGCTTTCTGGGGACCAGAATCTGAGGAACTGTTACACAGAAGAGGGATCTGGCTTGTCCTGTTTGTTTCCTGAGAGGACAGAACAAAGAACAAACATTGGTTCAAGGTGCCAAAAAGGCAGATTTTGGCTCAATATAAGTGAGAACGAGTCAGAGGAGCTGTTCAGCTAGGAGGATTCTGCAAGTCTTTGACCTAGGTCTTCCCGTAGAGGGCAGTGTGGTGCAACAAAAGGATAACCCAGTCACTTGGAAGACTTAAGAGTGGAATCTTATTTTCTGAGTGCTATAGGTGTGCCCCATATTTGTCTAGGTCTGTTTCCTCATCGGTAAAATGAGGTGGGCTGAGAGCAGGGGTTCTTATCCTTTTGAGAATCATGGGCCGCTTTGGCAATCTTGTGAAACCTATGGACCCCTCCTCAGAATCCACTTATTACTTAAAAGCATAGAAACCTTTTCTTCTTTTTTTCCCACCAGTCTCAAATTCTTCCTTCCCCCCACCTTTCCCTCACCCAGTGAGAAGGCAAAAGCCCTTCAAACCTAACAAATACATATAGTCATGCAAAACACATGTTGGCATTAGCCATGTTAGAATAATGTTTTTAAATGCAGAAAATAAAACACATAGGATTCCAAGAGTATCCAACTATATTGAAACACAGCAATCAGAATATTAAAAATAATCCAACAAGAATTTCCTGGACCCCAGGTAAAACCTGTAAGGTCTGAATGAAAGTCTAGGATCCTCCGGGCATTAATTTCTTCATCAGTAAAACAAGAGTTGGACCAGAAGGCTTTGCACGTCTTTTTTAGGTCTTTCATTGGAATTCTTTGCTGTTTCTCCCCCATTGGTCAGTTGGCTGTCCTCATCTCTGCTCAATTTTTTTTTTTTTTTTTGGACATTTTGTCTCATCCAAGCAACTAGGTAGCCCAGTGGATAGAGTGTTGGGTTTGGAATCAAGAAGACTTGAGTTCAAATCCTGCCTTAGATATTTACTAGCTGTGTGAGATTGGTCAAGACATATTATTTATCCATAAAATGGGGATAATAGCACCTACCCATCAGGGATGTTGTGAGGACTGAGTGACGGAACATATGGAGAGTGCTGAGCAAAGCTTAAAGTACTGTGTGTTGGCTGTTATTGATATTATTGTGACCATCCTAGAACCATGAAATTTCAGAGCTGGAAGAAACTGCAGGGGCCATTTAGTGCAATCTGTGACTGAGCTAGGGGCAGCTAGGTGGTGCTGAAGTGGATAGAGCACTGACCTTGGAGTCAGGAGGATCTGAGTTAGAATCCAGCCTCAGATACTTACTAGCTGTGTGACCCTGGGCAAGTCACTTAACTGTGTACTTCAGCTTCCTCATCTGTAAAATGAGCTAGAGAAGGAAATGGCAAACCACTTCAGTACCTCTGCCAAGAAAACCCCAAATGAGATCATGATGAGTCAGACATGACTGAAATGACTGAACATTTACTGAGCTACAACAACCCCTACAAGTGGGAATCCAAATTCGGCTTGAAGACATGCCCCTCCCTCTCCCTAGAAAAGGGGGAACTCATTACCTGAAAAGGCAGCCTTCTTCATTTTAAAATCTACTTAGATTTGCCACTGAGCTCCTGACAATGTCTAACCTAAACTCCTGACCTCTTAACTCTCTTCTTCTTTATTCATAACTCATTTCATCACCATCTGTGGTCTCTGAAATGACAAGGAGTAGAAAGGACACTGGCCTGGGATTCAGAGGACCTGGGTTCAAATTCTGCCCCAATCTTGTTTACTGCTTATGTGACCTTAATCAAGTTACCAGACCTCAGTTTCCCCATCTGTAAAATGAGAGGGTTGGAATACATGCCTTCTGAGGTCCTTCTGGCCCTAAAGCTATGACCTTATGAGGTAGCAGGTTTGAGACTCTGGGCCAAGCTCCCTGCTGCCTGGCTCCCACCAGCCCCTGGGACTTACCCTGGGTGGGGTTAGGCTGCTGGCTGATGCCCTGGCCCAGCTGATCCGTGAGCCAGAGTTGCATCCGGATAAATGGTTCACGTCCCTTCTGCGTCAGCTTGCTCCATGGTTTGGGCCGAGAGAGCATGTCACTCACACTGCCTTGGGACAAACCCAGCACCTGGGGGAATGGGGAGGATGGACAGTCATCAGGGTCTCCATGATCAGGCCCTCCCACCCCCCTCTTTCCTGGCCCAGCCTAGGCCATTCTCAGGCCCACTGAAGGGAACTTTAGGGCTTCCCCTGAGGCTGCTCTGGGACAAGGTCCTGGACAGAATAGCCCCCAGGTTGGCTTGGGGACCTGGTCCTTCTTGGTCTATACTGGATCAGAGAACCCTCAAGGCATTATGCTTAGGTTCTTCAGAGAGTCTGTATGTCCCCTGCTCTTTAAGAATGCAAACTTCTTGAGGACAGACTTTTATTTTTGTAGCTCCAGTGTTGAGCACATAGTAGGTGCTTTGTAAATATATTTTGAATGAATAAATGTAGTAACCCTTCAGCAGAATGTACACTTCTTGAGGTCTTACCTTTGTCTTTTTGTCCCTGGTGCCCACCACAGAGGTGACACATAGTAGGACACATAGTAGGTACTCAAATGTTTGTGAGCTTATTGTCTGATAAATATACATGTCTCCTCCTATCCCTGGTGCCCGGCAGAGAAGCCGGCACATAGTAGGCCCTTTATGAACGCTTGCAGATTAATTGATCAATTCATTGACAGATGAACATGTTTTCTCCCCCTACAGAATGCAAGTTCCTTGAGGGCAAGGACAAGCTCCCCTTTAAAAGTTTATTTGGCCTCAGTGCCTAGTAGAGTGCCTGGCACAGAGTAAGAAAGTCAATAAACACTTGTTGAATTGAATTGAGTTTGACCAGCTCTCAGTGCTTGGGGTGCTGGAAGAAGGAGCATCATACCTCCACCCACCAGAAATCCTTGGCACTCCCTCCAAGCTCCATCCAGATCCTGCCAGGACTCTTTGGACTTCTGTAGACAAGTCAACAGCCCATGGTGAATCTAGGCAGAAACTGAAAGCCTTGGTAGCCCTGACCCTTTAAAGGGGAATCCTTTTAGTTGGGGCTCCCCAGGCCTTTCCCAGGACCATAGCCTTACTGGACAGTGGCGTATGGGGGAGCATGTCATGGGCCCTCCTCTATGGATTGTTTTCTCTAATTGGAGAGTGTAGGTTCCTGGAAGGAGACTGTTTCTGTACTTGGTGGTGATTGCATGTCAGTGCTCAGCATTCCCCTGCCCACTATGGAGCCCAGTATGGCAGCCCTTACCTTCTCTCCAAAGATCCTTTGGCAGATACCATTCTTGGCCAGCTTCTCCTTGACCTGTCGGGTCAGCTCCAGCGTGTCCACCTCTCGGTACATATACATCTCATACTGCTCTGGGGTAAGGGGGGGCACGGTCGGCTTTAGGGTCCGGGGCACATAAGCTGGGTAATAGGTCAGCCGTCCACTGCCTGGAGGCTCGGAGCCAGCCCCTTCTAACTTCATCTCACCGACCTTGGGCAGTTCATCCTCCCCATTGGTGGCTGCCGGGGCCTCCTCCTCATTCACCAGGGCCTCCCCGGGCTCTCCCCGGGGCCAGGGCCTCCCATTGACTTGGCTGGAGTAGCTGGAGGAGGAGGAAGAGAGGGATGGCGAGACAGATGTGTAGGGCCGGCTGAGGACGCTGCGTTCTGATGCCCAGTGCTGGTCGAAGTAGGAGCCAGCATCACCGATCTCAGACTTGACCTTACGGATGATGCTTTGGACAAAGGCAGCAGGGGACAGGACAGTGAGGGGGGTCTGAGTGGCACTGCTGCTGCTCACACCCAGCCCCGTGGGCCCATCCTCCTGTTTGATGTAGGCCTGGACAATATTCTGGCTTACAGCAGCTAGCGTAGGGCGCTCGGTGGGTGAGGGGGGAACTGAGCGGCCCCCGCCACGGTTGGAGGACTCCATCTCCAGCAGGGCTTGTTGCTGGGCCTGCATCTCTCGCCGTGCTTGCTCCAAGATGCTCTTAATGGCGTCTTCTGAGGTGCTGGTGCTAGTGCCATTGGGAACACTGAGTGGCATAGTGGGGTTCTTGGCCTCACCTGTTTAGGGTGTTAGAGAAGGGAAGACAGAGGTCATGGAGGTTGGGAGGTAGGGCTGACCCTCTCAGTCATTTTCCCCCCTGGGCTCTGGTTCAGTCCAGGGGGCCAATAAAGTAATTTCTTTACTATTCACCTTATTACCTATTTGGTGAATTGTTAGGGACCCACTTTTAATTCCAGGCTGAGATAAGGAGGCCATAGCCCTGCAAAGGGGGAATGGAGACCTGAGGTCTAGCCTTGGTGTTACTAATAACTAGCTATGCAGCTGGGTAAACTACTGCCTTCCTCCGGATAGTAGATTCTCCATCTCTAAAACGAGGGGGGCTCTGACTCCAAACCTGGGAATCCTTGTTTGACAAAGAATTTTGGCCACACCCTGCAGCCAGCATTACCTTCTTGTATGTTTCAGAGTGAATGTTGAATCTCTCTCTATCACATCTCTATCCTATCACATCTAGCCTAATGTCTGGGTACATGGAGTCTGACCAGGGTAGAGATCCTTGTGAGCAGGTACTGTAAACTCAGCTCTGAGCACGGGGCTTGGCAGTGTAGTGGAACTGGAGCTAGGATTGCACTGACATAAACCAGATGTGTCATACTCAAAGAGAAGCAAATCCCCTGTAGACATGTTAGAAAACCACAAACTAACATTATCTCTGTTGTATTGTATTTTTAAAACCATTTTGTCATTACGAGCCTTCTTGGCTTCTTTTAAGTCCCAACTAAAACCTCACCTTCTACAGGAAGTCTAAAATGTGCTCCAATTCTATTACTTATTTATCCTGCCTATAGTTTTCTTGGTATATATTTGTATTGTCTCCCTTGTGAGCTCCTTGAGGACTGTCTTTTTCCTCTTTTTGTATTTCCAGAGCTTAGCCTAGTACTTGGCACATAGTAGACACTTAATACAGGTTTATCGACTGATTGAATTACATTTTAATCTGGTTGGGCTATTTTAACCCAGACCAGTGCAGATCAGTCAGTCCCTCCCTGAAGCTTAGTTCTGAAGAGTTGCCTGGAACACAGAGAGGGCAGGTTACTTGCCTGGGGCCATACAGCTAGTATGTGGGGGAGGTAGGACTTGAACGCAGGACTTTCTAACATGGAACTAACATCTACTCACTCTTTCTCTCAACAATATAAATATTTGCTTGGCTGACTGATACTTTACATTTGGGAGGTTTGTTGATGGACTAGTTGAAGAAGGGTTCAATGCCAAGGAAAGTAGACTGAAGAAAAGAAGGCTGGATTTAAGAGTCAAAGGACCAGGGTTTGGATCCTGTCTCTGTTGGGTCAACTATGTACCACACTTCTCTGGGCCTCAGTTTCGTGCTCTAACAAATAAGGACCGGACTAGATGGTTTCTACCTTTCAGCTTCTATCCCGCCATGAAAGCCCTGGGGGGATCTCTTTGAGGCTCTCTGGTTTCTTATCCAAAGACTAAAGTCTGTCTTTTTCCAAAGTCCAGGCTCTGAGACCCAAGATAGCGGAAGGACAGCTCCCGTCAGAAGTTTTACAAGTACTGGGCATTCATATGCATCTGGTATCCAGCAGGGGGCAGCAGATGCTGCCAAACTAAATGGATCTCCCTGAAAGCTCAGGCTTTTGGGATTGTGTGGAGTTCCAACACTTTTCATTTGACAGGGGAGGAGAGTGAGACCACAGGAGTGAACTCAGGCAGGATTTGAATTCAGGTCTTACTACTCCTCAAGAGCCACTGAAGTAGCTGATTCAGGGTTTTGCCAGACCTTCAAGGTGGGTTTTCAGGGAAGGTCCCCTGACCCGAGAATTCCTTGCCCACTTAACTCCTTGAAGTCCAAAACATTTTTGCAGAGGGCCCAGCATCCTCTTAAGTCTCTCAGGCTTGGAACCTCAGAGTCATCTTCCCTTTTGGTAAACCTCTACCTGCTTTCCGTCCCATCAGTTCCCACATGCCCCAGTTGTATCTCCACAGTATCCTAACCTTTGTTTCTACCTCACCAACTGGCCTCCTTGCCCTCTAGGTTCTCCCCTTTCCAATCCATTCTTTACACCTCAATGATTTTCTGCAGAAACAGGACTGACCAGGTCACTACACTGGTCAAACATCTCCAGTGGCTCCCTACTGCCTATCCAATATTGTGATGAGATGTCATTGGCAGCCGAATGTAAGATCCTTGAAAGCAGGAACTGTTCGGTTACCTTTTTGTCTCTGGATTCTTCGCACCAAACACAGTGCTTCCTCTTCCTCTCTCTTTTCCTTTGTGTCTCTTCCCCTGTTTCCCCATCTCTGTCTCCCACTCTGTGTTTTCCCCCCTCATACTTGATTCTCTTTCTCACTCTGTCTCTTTCATTCCATGTCTCTTCTTCTCCCTCATATTATCTATTTCTTTCTCTCTCTGTCTCTCCCACTCTGTATCTCTTCCTCTCTTTCATATTGTCTCTCTTTCTGTCTCTCCCACCGTTTCTTCCTCTCTCTCACATTATCTTCTCTTTCTCTTTGTCTCTCCATCTCTGTCTCTTCCTCTTCCTCACATTGTCTCTTTCTCCCTCCTCCAGTGTTTACAAGTACTTTACACTGACCCAGGCTCCCACAGGGAGTGTGGCCCATTTCCCTGCTGTACCTCCCAGAGGGGGCAGAGGGGACACTGTTCACACTCACCTCCCTTCTGGGACTCAATTTCCTTTTTTGCTTGCTCCAAGATGTTTTTGATGGCATCGTCTGAGCCTGTCTCGGGTGTCCGGATCCTTGGGGTGATGCTGCCTGGTCATAGGTGAAAATAGACCTGTCATTGGGGGCCCAGGGTGAGAACTTCCTGGACTTCTGCTGGCCAGGAATCACTGCTTGTAAGAACAGCTCTGGGATTAGTCTGACAGGGAATCCCAGCAACCCGTGGGGAAAGCTGGGGCGGGGAAGCTAAACACAGACCAACTAAGCAAAATCTTTGTTGAGGGCCTACTAAGCGCTGTCAGCCCTCTGGCACTTTGCTTCTGAGGGTCAAGGAGAGGAACGCATTACAGTAGCAAAACCAGGTGTCATATGGGATCTACTGATGAGGAAAGATAAATCCCCTTCTCTCCTCTGACACTGCCCTCACCTTGGTGCAGGCCCTTGTCTCCCCACACCTGGATTACTGTAACAAACTGCTGGTGGTTCTCTCTGCCTGATGTCTCTCCCCACTACAATCGAGCTTCCACTCAGCCACCAAAACGATCTCCCTAAAGTTCATATCTAAACACATCACTCCCCTACACAATAACCCTCAATGGTTCCCTATTACCTCCAGTATCAAATGTAAAAACCTTCTGTATGGCTTTTAAAGTTCTTCATACCCTGGTCTCTTCTTATATTCTCAGTTTCCTTTTACCTTATTTTCTCTTTCTACAAACGCTCTCTGATCCAGTGACACTTGTTTCCTGGCTACTCCCCACATAAGACACTTTGGGCATTTGGCTTGGCTGTCCCTTGGGCCAAGAGTGCTCCCCCTTCTTGCCCATCTTTTCCTTCTGGCTTTCTTCCAGATTTAGCTCAGATATTGCCTTTGGCAGGTGGCCTTTTCCCGTCCCTGAAGATCCCAGTGCTTTTCATCTATGCTGTATACAAGTGATGCTCAATAGAAGTTTCTTGATTTGATTTCTGCCTAATTGAGTAAGGTGCTAAATTTGATAAATCTCCCCATTAGAATTTAAGCTCATCTCAAGTAGGAAATGTTTTCTTTCTGTCTTTGTATCCCCAGTACTTAGTACAGGACCTGGCATACAGCAGGAACTTAATAAATGCTTATTGAACTGAAGTTAATTGAAGGATTTTAGCTCAGGTGTCGCTATCTACCTAAGGCTCTTCCTGATTCCTTGATTCCCTGGGTTGTTTGTGTTTCATCTCCCCTACTCCCTAAAATGTATTTTATAATTACTTATATTGCCCCTCCCCCCAGAAAGCTCCTGAAAGGTAGGAACTGTTTTCATTTTTGTCTTTGTATCACTTCATCTAAGTTTGTATAAATTTGTATTGCCTTGACAATGTTCATGTTTCCTCCTCCCAACAGAATAAAAAGTCTTTGAGCACAGGGGTTATTTATATTTTTTTTGTGTGTGTCTGTAACTCTAGGGTTGGCACGTAGTAGTTGCTAAAGAAATGTTTGTTGGATTGAATTGAATTGACTTGGCTAAAGAGAGAGCCCTTATCTATGACCTGATTGGCAGCCCATTGGAAAATGGTGGGAAGGTAGCTCACTCACCTCGCTGGCGCACCTGAATGGTCCTTAGTGCCAGCACGTTCTGCTCATCGGACAGGAACTGCTTCATCTTGATGAAGGGCTCCTTGCCCTTCACCGTGAGCTTCCTCCAGGGCTTGGGCCGGGCCAGGATCTCACTGACTGAGCCCTGAGACAGACCAAGCACGTAGTGGCCAAACACCCGCTGACCAATATTATGTTTCAGCAGCTGTTCCTTCACCTGGAAGGCAATCTCTGCTGTGTCCAGCTGTTCCTCATCCACTGTGGCGCCCTCCACCTGGTCCCCAGGAGGCCCAGGGGTTGTGGCATCAGTGCTGGGAGGTGGATTTGGTGGGGCTGGAGGTGGTGGGGGCTTGGCATTGTAGAAGGCCGGAGGAAACACCAGCAGGCCCCCACCTTCACCCTTGAATGTTGGGGGCATCATTGGCTTGGGGAGTAGTGTCTCCCCGGAAAGCCTCTCACCAGTGCCCAGACCAGGGAAGGGGGACAGGGAGAAAGTCCTTTGGCCTTCCTGTCCCAAGCCAGGGCCCAGCAGGGACTGGACGGGGCTGGGGGAGATGGGGTCTTCTGGCCCTGAAGGATGAGGCATCTGCTGAGGGGAGGGGTAGGACTGGTCAGTTCCCAGAGAATCTTTGACAGAATCATCTTCAGAATGATCCTCCTCTAGAGAATAAAGAGAAAATAAAGAGAGCTATAGGGGCCAAGGTCAGTGGGTGCTTCCCCAGGGAGGCCATCCCTTTCCCCCTTAGATGTTTTATCTCCATCATTTCCTTTGATTCTTGTAATGTACCTATGAGGTAGGCAGGGCAGGGATTATACTGTTCATTTTATAGATGTGGAAACTGAGGCATAAAGAAATTAAGAATCATACTCCCTGCAGTTGAACCCTGAGCTGGGGAGTGGGTAGCTACCCAAGGCTACTCCAGATGACAACTGGTACAGGACGAAGACCAAGGAATGACCTACTCTAACTTCATCCCTGTCTTTCCAGTGGGCCTCAGTTTCCCCATCTGGAAAATGGGGGAGGTGGGCAGCAATAAATGTGTATAGAGAAGGAAAGGGTATTAAAGGAGAGAGTAGTGTTTGATCAGTGGTGAGATGAGCCTGGGAACTTAGGTTGAGCTGTAAAAATTCCATAGGGAAATGGGAAGAGTTAAGAGTTAGGGGCCTGGAGGTCAAATTCTAACTCTACCTTTTGCTATCGGTGTGACCCTGGGGGACTCATTTCCTCTCTATGGGCCTGTTTCCTACTCTGCAAAATGAGGCACATAGACTAGGTGACCTCAGAAGTCTCTACCAGATTTAAATTAATGACCCTATGGTCCTATGTCTCTGGGCCTGTGTCCTCATCTGTAAAATAGAGGTTTGCATTAGATGATCTCTAAGTCTGCTTCCAAGTCTAGAGGGGTGATCCCCAAGTTCTCAGACTGACACAAGATATTTCAGTCTGAATTGATAGTTGTGTGGCTATGTGAGATGAGGAAAGTACACAGTCTGACCTCGTGTCCTAATGGTGTGGCCCCTCAGACTCATTTCTTCTGCTCATGTGCTAGGAACAAGTCCCTAGGGGAGAGGAATTATAGAAAAGCAGCCAGGGCCCTTGCAGTAGTGGGCTACTCCCTCCTCCCCATGACCCTGCACTCTGCAGTGCTCATCATTCCTACCAGTGCTGGCCAGAAGGCTTGGCTTTTCCAGGAGGAATTTCTGGGCAGGAAAGAACCCATCCTTTCCTATCATCAAGGCATCCTCGGGCTTGGTCATACTCTGCAGAGTGGGGAGGGGATGAGTTAAGTTAAATTGGGTTCTGGAAATATTTCTTCCTTCCTAGGCAGAGATAGAGACTCTTACCTGGGAGAGGCTGCAGGTGCTGGAGGCCAATTTCATAGCTTTCAGGATGCTGTCAGAGAGAGGGGAAACCACTTGGTGTTAGAGTCCCAAGTTTGGGGAAGGGACTCATAACAGGACTGATTGGATAAAAGCTTTAACTCCTGGACATGGTCTGCCCCCAAAATCCCAACTCCAGGACCGTCCTTGGATGTAGGGGAAGTAGGTGTTTGGAAAGACCCACGTGTTCCTAGATGCCTCTCCATTGGAGGGGTAATAATCTAGCTAACTGACGGACTTAGCATTCACCAGGGGCTACTTAATAGGCAGCCCCTCAAAGAGAATGGCATCCCATTTGGTGTGTGGAGATGGGCAGAAGAGACTCTGGATGGGAGCCCACTGATGCAGAGAGACAGCTGAGGGTATGGCATGCTAGCTGGGAGTGGTGCTCTGGGTAGCCAGAAACTGCCAGGAGGCTCTATGGGCTGTGGGAAGGGAACCCTCCACAGGACAAAGATGTGTCCAAATGGGAGAGAGGGAGGTACCGACAAACTTGACCTGCTTTGTGCTTCTTCTGGGGTGGGCTCTATTATGTTATTCCTTACTCCAAGCAGAGAAAAGAAAAAGAGAAGAGGAGAAACAAGAGAGAAAAATGAGGGAAGTGAAGAGAGATGGAAGGAGAGAGGAGAGGACAGGAGAAAGGAGAAAGAAGAAGGGAAAAGAGAGGAGAGAAAAGAAAAGATAGAAAAGTGGGAGAAAAAAGAGGAAAAGGGAAAAGAAAGAGAGGACAGAGGAGAATGATGAAAGATGGAAGGAGAGGAGAGAAGAGAGAAGAAAGGAGAAAAGAAAGAGAGAGGAGAGAAAAGAAAGGCAGAAGAGAGGGAGAAAAAGAGAGGAAAGGGAGAAGGAGAAGAAAACAAAGAGGAGAGAGAGTGAAGGAAAAGAGAGGAAAGGGGCAGCCAGCCCACCCTCCCCCGGGTCAGGCATCCTTCTCTAGAGAGATGGGCATGGCCGCCATGACCGTTTTCCACATACCTTAGTTCTGTTTTAATCTCCTCATAGTCAGACTGAGCCTGGAGCTTTTCCTCCAACTTCTGAAACAATAAACCCCCAAATCAGAGTTGGTGGGGCTCGTGGCAGTCATCTGGGGATCTCTAAGCCCCAGGAGAAGGCTTGTCCCACCTTGAGCTCCATCCACAAGCATTTCCGTGGTCCTACCCGAGTCCCCATCTCTGATTCTGGGGCTTGGCCTTGGAGGAGGGGATTCCTTCCAAGGTCAAACTTTAGCCATGGATCCTAGATCCTACAGCTGGGAGGCAGCCCAGAGGTCATCAAGTCATGCTCCCTTGCTGCACAGATAATTCACAAGTGACTTACCTATAGTCACTTAGGTAGCAAGTTCAGAGGCAGTATTTGAACCCAGGATTTCGGTGCCATCATTTTGCCCAATGAATCCCACTATGGTAAGTGAGTGAATCTCTTTTGAGAGATGAGGGCATCTGAGACAGTTCATCAGCTTAATTCAACCAATATTTATTAACTACCTACTGTATTCAGAGAACGTTGGGGAGGTGGGGAAAGATTGTTAGATGAGACACAATCTCTGCCTTCATGGGTCTCATAGGCCAGAGTGGGGACAATTCACACTAACAGAGAGGCCTGTAATAGTACAAGTTGGAGAGAGATAAATAGACCAGCCACATGAGGTCTGTGGGGGGAAAATGTCTTCAATAAATTTCTTTTCTGACCAGATTTGCGATTTCACTGGTATGGGGTTACCCCAAGGTCCTCATACCATTGCAGTTAAGAGAATGGTCTGAGCCACCATATCATCAGACAACTCGCCTAGGGTGGCCAAGCCAGGCAATAATCAGAGGTAGTCCTGGGGCCAAGGTATCCTTGACTACAAGGCCAGCTCTCTCACTTGGCTATCATGCCACCCCTCCCTGTATAAATTGCAGTGAAGGTGATTACCCCCATTAAAGAACATAAACTACTAGACTGTTCCCTTTGGCCATCTACTTTGGGGAAGCCACAAGGGTCTCAACCATAAAGCCAGGATTTGATGTCTTCCTAATGACGAGAGGGGTCTCAAAGTGGATCTGCTTGCCTTGGGTAGTGGGAGACTTTCCCTCCCTGGAGGTCTTCAAGCAGAGGCTGGGGGACCACTTTTGGGGGATGATGTAAGAGAGGATTATTTGTGGGGAATAGGGTTAGATGAGGTAGCCATTCAAGTCCCCTCCTCCAACTTTGAGATATGTTCTTTTGTGACCTGCCTTCATGTCTCCCTTAGTCTCCTAAACCCCTCTCTGGAGACTTCTCATAGGAGGCTGGCACCTACTTCGATCGCCTCAGTCTTGGCAGTAAGCTGCCTCTCCAGATCGGCTATCTGATTGGCTGACGTCTCCTCTAGCTCCTGGAGTGAGTTCTGGAGCTGCTGGATGTCCTTCAGAAGCCGCAGGATCTCCCGGTCCTTGGAGGCTAGAGCAGCTTCCAGCCTGGGTCCAGAGCACAGGGCATAGTTGACCTTATCCTGAGAGTAGAGATAGGTTTTATTCTCTTAGAGGGGAGAAGGACTCTTGGGGAAGGGGAGGGATTGGAGGAGGGGAAGCCAGTTACCTGAATTTTAAAGCAGGAAGTCTGCATGGAGGCTGACATGGTTCTAATCTTGCTATAGACTGTAACCCTCTACATCAGTATAATAGAGTCAATTCCCACCTTCATGCCTTTGCCCCTGCTGCCCCCTGTCTGACTAGGATTATGGTGGGCAAATTGGATAATCAGAGAATCTGATTTCCTCTCTTTGACTACACTTCTACCTTGTGTCCTGTGGCATATCTGGGTCAGGGCCACCATTACTATCTGAAATTAGCAAGAGACTCCAGGGCTCAGGGCCCTGCCTCAGAGACTCATTGAGGCTCCCCACAAACATCTACATCTTCCATTCTCAGGAAAAACTCCTATATCATCAAATCTCAGCTCCAGAGCTAGAAAGAATCTCAGAGTCCATCTCATCCAACTCCCAAAGGAGGAAACGGAGGCTCAGGGAAGCCTCTGGTTCAAAAATATTTCCAGCGTACAACCAAGTTCTGTGGTTTCTGGCTTCTGAATTTTCAGAATCTGCTATGGGAGGGGGAAGAGAGAAAGAAAGGGGAGCAGGGAGACAATGTCCTAGGCAAAGGCTTCTAGTGAACAAACACAACAGGTATCAAGGGAAAAAAAGGCTATTCTGCAGGGAAGATAAATGCCGATTGCAAGAGGAAACGGATGTCATTAATACATTAAATTAATTAGCATTGAGGTTCACTGTCTCTACTATGAAAAAAAAACCTCACCCCCCAAACCAGCCAAGTTCCTAGTGGTTGATTAGCACAGTTGTTTGCTGGGTTCCAAGGGGGTTAATTAAGAACCACTGCCAGACAGATACCAGGCTGGAGAATGTTCCCCCTCACTTTTCTCCCTCATTCATACACAGACATGGGGACAAATGTACAGAGACGCCAGCATGTATGGACACACTCTGGACACACGCACAGATGTGGACATGCCCAACCTTACACATACACAGATGTAGAGAGGAAAACTCCCAGACATAGACTTAACAGGCAAGTAGATGTGGCCCCATGCATGTCTACCCATGCATGATCAGTTAATGATATGTCAGATACTGGGGTTACATAGACAGAAGTAAGATTGTTCCTGCCCTCAGGTAGTTGACAGTCTAGCTGAAAGAGACAATACAGGATCCTGTTTTGGAGCTGGAAAGGACCTTGGGGATGATCCAGTTCAACATTTTATAGATGAGAAAATGGAGCCCAAGAAAAGTGACTTGCCCAAGGTCACACAGGTAGTAAATGTCTTAAGATTTTGAAGTCTAGTATACCTATCCATCATTCCAACTATCCATCTATCTATCTATCTATCTATCTATCTTCTATCTATCTATCTATCTATCTATCTATCTATCTATCTAACCATCCACCTATCCATTCATTCATCTATCTATCCATCCACCCATCCATCTATCTATCTATCTATCCATTCATCCACCTATCCATTCATTCATCTATCTATCATCTATCTATCTATCCATTCATTCATCTATCTATCCATCCACCCATCCATCTATCTATCTATCTTCTATCTATCTATCCCTTCATCCACCTATCCATTCATTTATCTATCTATCATCTATCTATCCATTCATCCACCTATCCATTCATTCATCTATTTATCCATTCACCTATCTATCCATCTATCTATCTATCTATCTATCTATCTATCTATCTATCCATTCATCCACCTATCCATTCATTCATCTATCCATCCATCTATCTATCTATCTATCTTCTATCTATCTATCTATTCATCCACCCAGCCATCCATCTATTTATCCATTCATCCACCTATCCATTCATCTATCCATCTATCTATCTATCTATCTATCTATCTATCTATCTATCTATCTATCTATCTATACATTCATCCATCTATTTACCCATTCATTCATTCATCCATCCATCTATCTATTCATCCATCCATCCATCTATCTATTTATCATCTATCCATTCATTCATCTACCCATCTATCCACCCCTCTATCCATTCATCTTATCTATCTATCTATCCATTCCTATCTATCTATCTATCTATCTATCTATCTATCTATCTATCCATTCCCACCTATCCATTCATTCATCTATCTATCCATCCACCTATCTATCTATCTATCCATCTATCTATCTATCTATCTATCTATCTATCTATCTATCTATCTTCTATCTATCTATCCATTCATCCACCCAGCCATCCATCTATTTATCCATTCATCCACCTATCCATTCATCTATCTATCTATCTATCTATCTATCTATCTATCTATCTATCTATCCATTCATCCATCTATTTACCCATTCATTCATTCATCCATCCATCTATCTTTCTATTCATCCATCCATCCATCTATCTATTTATCATCTATCCATTCATTCATCTACCCATCTATCCACCCCTCTATCCATTCATCTTATCTATCTATCTATCCATTCCTCTCTATTTATCCATCCATCTATCTCTGTCTATCTCCATTTATCCATCTCTCTCCCCACACACACACACATGCATATGTACACACAGAGGAATATACACAGTATGAACACAAAGAAATTTTGCGTGGGGAAGGGGAATCTGGCTAGGAAGAGGACACAAGGGCATCTTCACACAGAAGGTGGCACTTGACTTAAGTCTAGAAGGAAAGTATCCTGGGACATCAAGGTGAGGAGGGAGAGACATGGAGACCCCAGCCCACCTGATATACATTAAACCAGTGGGCAGACACTGATGCACACACGCACACTCCTAGAGCAGTGAGAATGTGAAGACCCATACCCATGCACAGGCACATGCACAGAGAAATGCTGATGCGTGCTGACCAGATGTGGATTCAGACAACACAGGCACACGCATTGACATTCAGACACAAGCATCCACTTACACAGACAGTTGCTGACACACACATATGCACCCATCAGCAGAAGCAACATATCAATTAATAAACATTTATTAAGCACCTACTATGTGCCTGACAATGTACAGGATGTTAGGGGATGAAACACTCTCTGCCCTTGAGAAGTATATATTCTACCACAGTAGACAGCAAAGGCACACATACAAGCACACAGATTATACACAGTAATTTTGGGGTACAGGGAGGCACAAGCAGCTGGGGGTGGGGATCAGGAAAGGGCTCATGGGAAAGGTGGTGGCTGAGCTAAGCTTTGAAGGGAGCCGTGGATTATAGCCATGAACCAGTACCCACTTAAGAGACCCATGCAAACACACACACACACACACACACACACACGTGGATTATAGCCACGGACCAGTATCCACTTAAGAGACCCATACAAACACACACACATACACACACATGCATACACATGCACACACATACACAGACACAAACAGAAAGATACACATTTGTAAGACACACAGATAGACAAACACAAACACATGTGTGCTCACACCTCTACAGATTCATGGCCCTTTAACCACCCTAACGCCCCTAATTGCCAAAGGCAGCAGCAACTCCTTGTCCTCAGTGCCCCACTTCTCCATCCTTACCCCGCTGGGTCCTTGAGGAGAGCAGCATGCCAGGCGGATGGAGCTATTGACAGATGCTAACTGCTCCCGAAGGCTTTCCACTTCCCTCTGGGCTGCCTCTGCTCTCTGCAGGATGAAGGAAGGCAGGAGAAGTGAGGGTGGGGTGGGGAAGGGGGATGGGGAGAGAAGATGAGCAGCTGACAGTTATGCAAAGTTACAGAACAGGAGCTTCATCTATTGTCACTCCGAACCCGGGTCTTGAACTGGTGGGAACCATGACAATATCATGCTAGTTCTTAGGTTCCTCTGTCTTTTTTCTTCATTCCCTAGCTTCCTGGAGTGGATTTTAGAGCTTCTCCCTTCATTAGGTGACTCTGCCCTTCATCCACTTGGGGGTACTTTATCCCTGTTTATCTCAGTTTCCCCATCTGCAAAATGAGGAAATGGCAAACCACTCCAGTATCTTTGCAAATAAACCCCACATGGGGTCACGAACTGAACACGATGGAAATGACTGAACAAGTGTCAGATGTAGGATTCAAACTCAAGGCCTCTTGGCTGCAAGTCCCTAGCTCTATCCTTTGCACCAGATTGCCTTTCTGTAGGATCTGGCCCTCTATCCCATTACTAACCCTATCTCCCCTTCATCCACTCTGGAGCTTCTTACCTGATTGGCCTTTTCCAGGTTGGTCATGATCATTCCTACTTCATCTGCCCTGAGACAGAAAAGAGAAGCTGTGAAAGGGGGTTTCCCGAGTGAAAGTGAGGGCCCCTGCCCCAGCCCTCACCTCCCTACATCCATTGGCAGCCATGATCAAGGAGAGGGGACTCTGGGAGCTGGCCAGGGTGAGGCTCCTCCATCTCTCCCACACACAAAGTCAGGCAAAAGGTCCATCCCCTGGGTGACAGGCATCTTTCTGTGGGGGAAAGAGGGTGTTCTAGCACTAACTCCTAAGATTAACTTGGTGCTTAGTCTGGAAGGGGTGAGTTCTGACTTAAGCCTGACTCCCCATCCAGGAAACTAGGCTGCTCACGGAGCTTTCCTCCCTTGCTGATAAAGAGTTGGTTAAAATGATGAGGTGGGAAGGGCTTGCTTCCTTCCTAATCTTAAAATAAACAAACAAAAGAAAACAAAAAATCCTGCAAAAATACTCCTGCCCAGATCCATCCACCATTTATCCGGGGTTTACTGTATAAAGAGCACTGTTAGGTGCTTGGAGGGGTACAAAGTTTAAACAGGGCAGGAGTCTTTAAATAGAAAGCAAGTTCTTGGAAGGTGAGAATTTTAATTTTTGTCTTTGTTTCTGTGGTACCAGTAGTGTGTCTGGGATGGAGTCGGAGCCTGATAAATGTTGACTGAATAAATGGTGACTCTACTTACCTTTTTACATGTTATAGTCCCCCCTACCCTGTAATAGAATATAGGCTTCTGCCTGGTACACCTGGATTGAATTAAATCTCTCCCCTCATGGGAGGCTAGGTCACAAACATAAATAGGTACCTGGCATTGCTTATGTGTGAGATGACAACACCCTTCAAATGAATTTTATAATGAATAATTGTGAAAATGTACAAGAAGAAAGCTACATTCATCGAATGCAAAGGGGAATTAGCTACAATAGTGGCTTCTAGATGCTGAAAGAGTATATATGTTAAAGATGTTGCTCTCTTGAAATGCCAGTGCCCTGGAACAAAGCCCCAGACACTTCACCCTAGTTATGGTTCTGGCAGCAGTAGATATAGTGTTGGAAAGAAAAGAATGTTGGGGGTTGAAGGTATGTGGCATAAAGATGCTACATGGGAGACACTGAGAGGAAGAATCATTAGGAAAAAAGAAGAGCAAAATTTCTGGGAGATGGAAGAGATTATCATAGTCCAAGATTGCAAGAGATGTTGGAGGCTGAATAGTATAGTCCAATCTCCTCATTTTACAGATGAGGAGACTGAGGCCCAGAGAATTTAAGTGACTGCCCTTGGTCATAAAACTATTAAGTGGAAGAAGTGGGATTTGAAGTCTGGTCTCCTGTCCTCAAATACAGTGGTCTTTCCATCCATTGTATTGCACTGAGGAGGAAGTCCTAACAATATAGCAAAGGGGATAAGGGAACAGGTGGAATAGGAGATGAACTGTAAAGGAAGAGAGGGACTGAAGAGGAGGAGGGAAGGAACATCAGGCATATGGTACAGTCTATGCAAAAGCATGGAGATGAGAGATGGAGGACTGAATTCAGGGAAATAAAAGTTGGTCCGGGTGGCTGTAAATGTAGGGTGAATGGCCCCTTTTCTGAGCTGTCACCTCCAAAGCCCTGTTGGCTCCAGGGTTTGGACTCAAGTCGACTTCTTGGCTCTTGTGGTCAAGGTCTGGGACCATGGTGGGTTCAGATTTCAATAATGGCACCAGGGAGCTTTGGGGAGGAGGAAGAGGAGGGAGAGAAAAAGGAGGAGGAAGAGGTAGAAGAGGGGAGAGAAGAGGGAAAGGAGGAAAAAGAAAAACAGGAGGAGGAGGAGGAGGCCAGGTAGATCCTAGTGGAAGGAGAAGGCTAGGTCTCCTGCCCCTTTTCTCCTCGACCTGGCCTGACCACTTCTCACTCTCCCACAGTTGAAGCTTTGAGCCCCTATCAAAGGCAAGATAATTTACAACTCCACATTGTACGAATGGCATATCAAATTACCCAAGAACATCTGTTTTGGTATTATATGATTAAGTGTTCTTTCTGTGTTGCATAATGTGAATGAAAATTCTGTTGCCGTGTGTTTGTGAGACTGGCAAAACATTTGAACAGCTGTAAGTGTTTGGCAGCGGAGGACGCTGGTGGGTGCCAAAGAGAGGCAGGAGATGTTCCTGCCTCGTAAAAATAGATGGCATCTTCCCAACAAAAATAAGAGCGGCAAATGTACATTTAATGAAGTGAAGGAGTCAGCTCAACCCCAGCTACCACTTCCCAGGCAGCATCGTCCAAAGTGGGTGTGCGTACCACACAAGGAGCCAGCTACTGCTCAGCCAGCTGAAGGAGCATCCAGCCATCCAGCCATTGATTAGGCTGTGAGTCTGCAGGGTTCTGAGATGCTCCTGAAGATGTCTGCTCCAGCACCTTAGCACAAGGGCCAGAGGGTGCCAAGATGGTGAGTGGGATGGACGGGTAAGGATGGGATCCTAGAAGGGTCAAGGAGCCTGGAATAAGGGTGTTGGGAGTCGACAGTGAAGAAGACAAGTTTTGGAATGACTAAATGTTGGGTTTGTGGTGGTAGGGATTCCTTTTGCATATGGGTTGCCTGGAGGATGAAATCCAACAAACTCTCAAATTCTGTGACTGGGAGGGTCACCAGAACCCTCCCTCCCAAACCACATTGTATATATATATATGTATATATTATGTATATTATATATATTAGCTATCTATGTATCAATGTATCTACCTATGTATTGATGTATCTATCTAGTCTGTTATCTGTCTATATCTCTCGATGTATCTATCTATCTAATAGATCTATTATATCTATCCATATTATATATCTAAAGAATCTATATTACATGTATTTATAATATCTATATATCTCTATACATTATCTATCAATTATATCTATGCTATATCAATCTATATTATATAATGTCTCATATATATCACAAATATTCACATATCTATATATAGATACACGATGGGGAGATAGGTAATGCAGTGGATAGAGCGCTGGGCCTAGAGTCATGAAGGCCTGGGCATCAGACATTTCCTAGTTGTGTGACCCTAGGCAAGTCACTTTACCCTGTTTGTCTCAGTTTCCTTCTCTGTAAAATGAGATGCAAAAGAAAATGGAAAATCATTCCAATATCTTTGTCAAGAAAACCCCAGATGGGGTCAGAAGAGTTGGACAGGACAGAAAAACAACTGAGCAACAAGACATGGAATAGAGATATCTATAGATACAGATATTTTATATTTACAGCATATGTATAGTATCACTATCTATCTTCTTTCTATATTTTTATCTCTCTCCCGTTAGAACATAAGCTTGCATGTAGGAATTCTTTTATCTTTGTATGCCCAGTGCCTGGCAAAAGAGCATGGAAAAGGCTTGTTGGTTGACTGGAGATAAAGGTAAGTCTTGGGGATCATAGATCTAGAGTTAGAAGGGACCTCAGAGGTGACTGAACCAACCCTCTCATTTTATGGGTAAGAAAACTGAGTCTCATGAAGGTGAAGTAACCTGTTCACGGTCACATGGATACTGAGTGACCGAGGCAGGGTTTGCTAGAATTCCATAGTCTGGCCAACCCAGCACGAAGACTCAGTAATATGGCACCAGGGAAAGGAGATATATTTGTGGGGGCCAAGAAGTCTAATCAACTCATTCATCATATTAGTGGCTGGCATATCCTTGGGTTACTTAATTTATTATTAATAATAATACTAGTTCATATTTATGTATCATTTTAATGTTTGCAAAGCATTTCATATATGTCACCTCATTTTATCCTCACAATGACCCTGTAAAGTGGTGCTATTATTATCCCCATTTTATCAATGAGAAAGTTGAGGCCATAACAGCAAAATGACCTGTCCAGGGCCACACTAAACTAATAAGTGAGGCAGGATTTGAATTAGGTTTTCTGACTTAAAGTTCTGAGCTCTAGACATTGCACCGCCTGATCATCTCTATTGAGCTGTACATGGGAGTCTGTGCTGGCCCAGGAGGGGCTGAAATTGGGCAGTGCTGACTTAGCAGGTGTTTCCTCACCTAGTCCCATTGCTTGTACCCTGGCCCCCCTCAACAAGGCCAAGCAGAAGGCAGATGGAGAGGTCTGAAGGGGCTTACTTACTTGGATGCTGCTTCTTCATCGTATTTACACCGTAGGTCCAGTAGCTCTGTCTGCGTGGCCTTTAGCGCTGTCCGTCAAGAAAAGAAGGGACATGGTGAGTGAGCAAACCCTCCTGCTCATGGAGTCCCAACGAAGAGGTCAAGGGAGGGATGAAGAGAGGGTATGAGGCCAGCTTCTCATTCCCACTGCAGGACATTCTCTGCTTTTGTCATCCCAGTAGGCAGGACCTTAGAAATCACAGCATTCCCTGCCTATCCCACCCCAACAACCCATTTTATGGATGAGGAAACTGAAGCACAGAATGACTTGTCAAATGACTTTCCTATGGCCACCTCATTATTCACTGTCTGAGACAGGATTTGAACTCAGTTCTATCTGGGTCCAAGGCCAGGGCTCTCTCCACTAGGCTACCTAGCTGCCTCCATGGAGGGCAGTCTTTTTGGAAATGGGAATTACCATAATCAGGAAGGCTGGAGGGCAGGACCAAGAAGACAACAGTTGGTACCAACATCCCTAATGAGAGCACTGTAGCACCTTGGGATCATAGATTTAGGGATGAAAGGGATGCCCAAGGGCCATCTAGCCCAACCCCTTCCCCATCCCCTAATATTAATCCCTACTACCACATGGCTGCTTCTCTATGTGGCTGCCCAGGCTGATCCTTAAAGTGTGACTGTAAAGCTGACCACTTAGATGGGAGGGAGGACACGGGAGTGGTTATGGGGAGTATGGTTACCTGGGATGTTTCTTCTGTTTATCTGGATTTGTGTCTCCCTGTGTTGTGTGAGGCTCTGGAGAAAGCCTTGTGCATCAGGGCTGTGCTAAAAGCTGTTTGAGATCTTAGGCCCAGAGTGTACGGATGAACTGGGCAAGGATGACTGCCAAAAGAGCCCTGCCCCCTCTCCTGCCCTTGTCAGTGGTCCTGGGTCCCTGACAAACAGGCTAAGGAGCTGTGGGAGTGAAGGGTTAAGTGGGGAAGCATGGAAGCTTTCTCCTTTATGATGTCATCACAGAAGATCATGGACACAAGCTTGGCTTCCTTAACATCCTTCATTTTCCTCAGTCTCCATTAAGCACAAGTTCCTCCATATCCTTCTTGAACTTCCCCATATATTGGGTCTGTGATGCCTTTCAGGGGTAAAGAATCTCATGTTTGTTCACCTGGGGTAATTCATCAGACATGTATTTAAGTGACTAATTTCTTTTTATTGATCCTAAATCTGCATCCTCAAATCTTCAGGAGTTCTTTCCTTCTACTCAAATAGGGATCGGGTCAAGTCCCTGCTTTCCCTTTTCCAAATTCTCCATCATATCCTAAGTGACACTGGTCAAGTCACTGAAACCTCCATGGGCTTCAATTTCCTCATAAAACAAGGGTAAGACTTGTTACCTCTGAGTTCACTTTATCTCTAAATCTGGGAGCCTATTACTACTACTATGATCTGTGGTTCTACTACCTGTGTGAGCTTGAGCAAGTTATTCACTGTTTCCAGGCCTCAGTTTCCTGATCTATAAAATGAGGGAGTTGGACCAGATGACCTCTGAGGTCCCTTCTAGTTTCAGAGCTATGATCCTACTAACTCTTTCTGACCTTTATCTTTTTAAACTGAAAAGTTGTACATGTATATATTTATAGTTATGGGTACATAGATATAAGTATGCATATATATTATATATAAACATACATATCTATCCATCCATCCAATGACATCTATCCACCAGTTCATCTATCCATCCATTCAATGATCTACACATTCACCAACCTATCTATTCATCCATCCATCCATTCATCCATCTGTCTACCAATCCGTCCATCCAATTCATCTGTTCATCTAATGATTCATCTATCCACCAATCCATCTATCCATCCATTCAATGATCCACACATTCACCAACCCATCTATTCATCCATCCATCCATTCATCCATCTGTCTACCAATCTGTCCATCCAATTCATCTGTCCATCTAATGATTCATCTATCCATCAATCCATCTATCCATCCATCCAATGATCCATACATTCACCAGTGCATCCATCCATCCATCTATCCATCCATCCATCCATCCATCCAACCATCCAACCAACTAACCAACCATGTAGCCATTTATGGATCTATGCACACACACACACACACACACACACACTCACACACTTCTCTCATTAGGAAACCTCATCACTTTGCAGGATGAAATCAGCCTTGATCCTCACACTTCCTTGTAACACTCTTGTCCCTCTAACTAGAAGGCACAGCCATGAACACGCTTCATTTAAGGAGGGGGCCCAGCACAGCCATCCCCTCCCTTATTTCCTGTCTGGCTGCCCTAGTTCTGGACTTCTGGACATTTCTACCCAGGTATCTTCCTGAATCTCCTTCCTTCTACTTTTCAGCTTTTATATATTCTCTTCCTTCATTAGATTAGAAGCTCCTTAAGGGTAGAGACCTTATTCCTCAGCACTTAGCACAGTGCCTGGCACATAGCAGACCCCTAACAGATGTCTGTTGACTGCCCAACTCTCCTCTGAGTCTAGGTGCTGGACCCAGGGTGGGGAAAGAGTAGAATAAGCTGAGATCAAACTGCATCACTGAGGCTAGGCAGCTGGCAGAGTGGACAAAGGACTATCCTCAAAGCCAGGAAGACCTGGGTTCAAGTTCTACTATATTCTGGCTGTATGACTGTAGGCAAATCATTTAAACTCTCAGAACTCTAGATCAGTGAAGTCAAACTCAAATAGAAATGGGGGCTTGTAAACCAGTCATAAACATCCTCGAGGGCTACATATTGACTTAGAAAACCACATATTAACATTGTCTATGTTCTACTGTGTTTTTATTTATTTTGTTAAATATTTCCCCACTTCATTTTAATATGGTTCTGACTGCACTTGGGAGTTCTGTGGCTCACCCTGCATTTGATCTCCCTGCTCTGAACAGCTCTTTAAGATGAGAAGCTGCAGAGAAAGTTCTGACCTGCATTGGTGGAGGGACTTTCTTCCCCTGGGAGTTCTCAATACCAATCAGATCACAGGTTCAGGTCCTATCTCCCATCTTTGGTTATATCATAAGAATATACATCTCAATTGAGAAGGCAGCAAGGGGGCAGAGTGGATACGGGGTCAGCCTAGGAACCACAGATTTAGGGTCGAAAGGTGGTCATCAAGTCTTCATTTTACAGATGAGGAAATATATTCAGAGAAAGACTGAGGGATCACAGAACTAGATCTAAAAGGGACATTTTTGCACAAATGTCTTATTCATGGATTGGGAAACTGAGGTGTAGAGAGGTTCAGTGACTGACTCAAAGCCACATGTATAGTAAATGGCACATTTACAGTTAGGATTTGAACAAATCCAGAGTTCTTCCCCCATATGACACTGTGTTGCCCCATTTTCCATGACAGCAATAAATACTTTTCTTAAGCACACATTGGATCATGCCTTGCTTGGCACTAATCATTAGAAGTTTGTAGAAGAGTCATTTCTATTGGTGCCTTTACTGAAGAATCTTCTATATGACATAAACAGAGAGAGCATTTAATATCGAGTGTACTAACTAGCATTTATATGGCAACTAATGGTTTGCAAATGATTGCGTGCATCATTTTATCCTCACACCAACCTTGGGAGGGAGATGATGTTATTATGTTCATTTTACAGATAAGCAAACTGAGGCTAAAGGAAAACAAGTGACTTGCCCAGGGTCACACAGTTAGTAAGTGTTTGATCTCAGGTCTTCCAGACCCCAAGTCCTTTCCTTTCAGCACTCTGCCAGCTTTAAAGAGGCATTGTGACTGTCTCCAGTCAAATGTTTGGATGCAAGTCCCTTCTTTGGCACATGCCAGCTGTGTTGCCCCTTTGGTAAGTTACTCTCTTTCTCATCAGGTGTTGCTTGAAGACTACAGATTACAGGAGAATTATTCATTTGTATTGGGAGAGGGAATTTCTTTGCTGGAAGTACTTATATCAATGAAATCACATGATATTCTGTACAAGTAGAGAAAAGCAGCTTGGTGGACAGGAGTCCATGGAGCCCATGGAGCCCATGGAGCCCATGGAGCCCATGGAGTCAGGAGTCAGGAAAGAGCTAGGCTGAAGTCCTTCCTGCCTCTGACCTTTGCTGGCCCCTTTGAAGAATGAAAGGTACCAAGGAGTGGCTAGTCTATGTACACGGAGGGAGTTCCTGCACCTAGAGTCCCCCACACTGCAGAATCCCAGGTATGGACACATTTTTTTCCCTACATGATCTCAGCTCTGGAGCGCTGGCTCACTCTTCCAGCCCAGGCCCCTGGGTTCTGATGGGGACCGTTTGAGTACCTGAATGTAGAATCTTGATCTTTTCTTCTGCCTCCCCCAGTCTAGCGGCCAAAGTGATTTGTGCTTCCTGGAGGCCCCTGTGGAGAGACCAGTCCTGGTTCAGATTGGTTTGAGATACCCAGGGCCAACCCCTGCCTTATGCTGGGGCCAGTCACCTTAGAGGCTGCTAGCTGCCTTGCCTCTGACATTTTGGTGGAGATGCAGAGCTGGGCAGCAAAGAGAAGGCTGGCCAGCCTCAGAAATCTGCAGCCCTGGATTCAGGACCTGCTTCAAGCACATCTCGGAACATCAGATGGGAAGGGACCCCAGGAGCCACCTGCTCCAAGCCAAGCCTCGACCAAAGCTGTTGTATAACTGCCTGGGCATGGGGTCATGCCGCCTCTGACAGAGGATGCCCAGAGTGGCTTATTCCTCTTGGGGATGGCTCTCATCACTAGGGAGACTCTCCCGACATTGCGCGTAAATGGTCTCTGTGAATTTTCACCCACTGTTTGGCCCTTGGGGGCCAAGTAGAACCACACTTATCCCTTCTCCATGTGATGACACTGGATGGCAGCTAACATGGCCCCCCTGAATCTTTTCTTCTTCACACTAAACATTTCCAGTTCCTTCAGATGAATTAAATAATAACGATAACGAACATGAATAATTAATTCATTATAATAATGTCCATTGGTAATTATTTTTTATTAATGGCATTAATACTTAATGATAATAAATGAAAATCAATAATATTAACGACATCAATATTGAGCTTTAAGGTACTTGAAAAGTACTTTATATAGTATATATAAATATGATTATATATGACATGTAAATATGATTATATTATATGATTACAGTATATAAACATGTGTATATTATTTATAAATATCATATTTATATATTATCTCATTTGATTCTCACAACCCTGTGTTAACCCTGTTTTATAGTTTAGGAAACTGAGATTGACAGAAGGAAGGAAACAAGCATTTATTAAGTCCTTACTATGTGCCTAGTTCATTTGATCCACACCATAACTCTGTGAGGCAGGTGCTATTATCATCCCCATTTTACAGATGAGGAACCCAAGGCAAACTGAGGTCAAGTGACTTGGTCAGGGTCATACAGCCATTAATTGTCTAAGGCAGGATTCAACTCCAGTTCAAACCCTCTCTCTGCTGCACCAGCACACAATGAGATACTGACTTTATCATGTTGGCTGCTCATTCTCCAGTTTAATTAAGGTCTTCCCTTAATTGTGCTGCCTAGACTGGAACCCAACATTTTAGATGTGGTCTGCTTAAGTTAGGGGACAGTGGGGCTAAGAACATCTCTTTATTCCCAGGATCTACGTTCCCCTTAATAATAAGTCTATCTCTCTACTCCTTTGTTCTGAAAAAGGACAGGGGCTCTGTGAGCCTCCAGGGAGTTTCCTGATGCCTTCTGGGATAGGAGACTCCCCGGCCCCCTCCGGCCCTTGGGCAATGCCTGTCCCTGGCGGAGACCTCACCATCCTCCGTCTTATTTCCATCGGTTTGCTCTGTTACCTTTTTACTGCATACTTAAAACTATAATTCAGAAGTTATGCTACCAAATTTATGTGCTTATTATGGGCCCACCATTTGGGATGCCCCAGTTAAGGTGCTGTCAGCATTTCCATTATAAACCTCTATATCCCTGGGTTTATAGCCCTGACTATAAAAACCTCTCTCTAGACTGGAGTTGGGTAACTTGGAGCTCAGCCCAGAAGAAAATCTCTCTGTAAAATTTGTGATGGAAAGAGATAGAGAAGGAGGGAGGGAAGAAGGAAGGAAAGGAGAGAGACAGACAGAGAGACAGACAGAGGGAGAGAAAGACAGAGACAGAGAGAGATATGGAAAGAGAAAGAGGGAGAGAAAAAGGGAGGGAGGGAGGGAGAGGGAGTGAAAAAAAGAGGAGGGAGATGGACAGAGGGAGGGAAGGAAGAAGGAAGGGAGGGAGAGAGAGAGAGAGAGAGAGAGAGAGAGAGAGAGAGAGAGAGAGAGAGAGAGAGAGAGAGAGAGAGAGAGAAGTGAGGGAGGGAGAGACAGAGAGGCAAAGACAGAGACAGAGAGTAGAGAGACAGACAGAGAAGTGACAGGCAGAGAGCCAGAGTCAGAGGATCCTGGGGTGATTATGAAGTTGGAAGAACACGGACAAAATGGGGCCAGGTTGATAAGAGGGTTCTTAAGCAGCTGGCAGGAAAGAATAGAGGCTCATGGGTTTCTCACTGGCTGAAATGAGCAATCCACCATTGTCCCTGTGTGAAGGTCCCCTGGTGAGCAGCTGTTTCTTCACCCAAGGAGGCCAGGGCTCAAATTACAGAGCACCTAAAGTGATGCATGTGGCTGCAGTGCTGGGCTTGGGATCAAGGAGAACTGAGTTCAAGTCCTGCCTCAGACACAAACTAGCTGTGTGACTTATGGCATTTAATCTCCCTTAGCCTCAGTTTCTCATCTTTAAAATGGGGATAATAACACTTATTTCCCAGGATTGTCATGAGGTTTGGATGAGATGCTGTACACAAAACACTTTGTAAAGCTTAGATCATGGCAAACACATTTTCTATTACAGTTAGTACAGGTAGAAGGAAGGTCTGAGAAACTTTTCAGAGGCTTTTAAAAGCTAGGATCTGACAAGGGACCTGTGACTGAAAGACCCTGTTCTCCAAGAGAGATAGATTACAGGGATGGGGGAACCTGCGGCCTTGAGGACGCATGTGGCTCTCTAGGTCCTCAAGCGTGACACTTTGACTGAATCCAGATTAGAATGAGAGAAAAGAGGACTTCATTGTATCCTTGGTACTTAGCATATGACACACAGGTGCTTAATAAGAGGTGCTTAATAAATGATCACTGATTGTTGAATTATGGGAGGGAGGAATTACACAGGAGAGCTGAGTATTTAAAAACCTGTCTTGTAGAGAAGGGATTGACCTTAGTTTTTCTTGATTCTAGAAGGCAGCACCTCAGACACTTGACACTCACTAGCTGTGTGACCTTGGGCAAGTCACTTAACCCCAATTGTCTCATCCTGGGTCATCTCCAGTCATCCTGATGAATATCTGGTCACTGGATTCAGATGGCTCTGGAGGAGAAGTGAGGCTGGTGACCTGCACAGCCCTCCCTTACTCAAAACAAAGTCAAGTGCAAGTCATGTCATCATTTCTCTGATGGCATGGTCTTCTTCGGCAATGAAGGACGAACACACACAAATAGAAGGTAGCACCAGGAATAACCTTTTTGCATTTCAGGTGGAGGCAAAGGAATCTTTCTTAACCAGTAGAGCTGCCTAGAAGGGAGGGGGCTATCGCCTCAAGAGATAGCAGGATCCCCCCTTACTGGATGTTCTCAAGGGAAGGCTGGATGAGCCCTTGTTGGGAAGAGAAAAGTCTGGTACTTTTGTGGCTTGGATTAACTGACCACCAAGCTCCCTATCAACTCTGAGATTCCATAATCACAGAATATTAGTATAGAAAGGACTTAGGGGCTATCTTTTGTATTCTCTCAAACTCTCAGTACAGCAGTGTTTGGCATACAGTAAGCAATTAATAAATGCCCATTCGTTCACCTAGTAGTTCTTAAAGTGTGGTTTACAGACCTTTGGAGGGCCATCCTCCAGATCCTTTCAGGGGGTCCTTGAAGTCAAAACTATTTTCATTGTAATACTAGGATGCTTCAATTTCTAACATGGTAAATATCAGTAGATACAAACCACAATAAATGAAAATGCTTTGGTGGAGGTCCTCCATAGTTTTTAAGTGTAGAGCAGTCCTGAGACTGAAAACTTTGAGAACTATTGATCTAGACTGAATTCCTTATTTACAGAAGAGGGAGGCAACCAGCTTTATGTCAGAAGACATGGGTTCATGTTACTGCTTGTTGGTCGTGGACAAATCATTTAACCCCTCAATTGTAAAAGGGGGATGAGATCACAATGACATCTTCTACAGTCATGTGACAATGGCCTTTCTTTGTTACATGGCAGCCCAAGCAAGACTTACCCCATTTTACATATGAGGAACAGAGAAGTTAATTCATTTGCCCAGAGTCACGTAGCTTGTTATATAGGAGCTAGGATTTGAACTTGGTTCATCTGACATCAAGATTTCTAATTCTTTCTCAGTCTCTCATTTCTTCCCTTCCTTCCTTCCTTCCTTCCTTCCTTCCTTCCTTCCTTCCTTCCTTCCTTCCTTCCTTCCTTCCTTCCTTCCTTCCTTCCTTCCTTCCTTCCTTCCTTCCTTCTTCTCTCTCACTTTATCCTCACAACAACCTTAAGAGGTGGGTGCTATTGTTATCCCCATTTTGCAGATGAGAGAACTGAGGCTGAGAGCAATTGACTTCCTCAGTTTCACACAACTCCTAAATGTCTGAGGTTGATTTTGAACCCAGATCCTCCTAATGCCAGGCCCATGCTCTTACCCACTGTGCCCCTTAGCTGTTTCTATAACATGCCTGACAAATGGTCATGCAGCCTTGATGTAAATTCCTCCAGCAATGGGGAAGCCACCTCCTTTCAAGGCAGCCCATTCTAGCTTTGATTGTTGGGAACTTTTGTCTGACAGAGACGCTAAATCTGCCTTTCTGCAGCTTCCATCCATCGCCCCTGGTTCTGCCTCTAGGGCCAAAGGGAACAAGCCTTGGGCTGTTTCATTAAGGAAGGCATCAGAGTTTGCCCTGATCAGGTCAAATGTGGAATATTGTATTTCCTTCTGGGCACCACATTTTAAGAAAGGCATTGATGGGGAGAAGCCGATGATCTCCAGCAAAGGACGATTCTGTATGACTTGGAGAGTATATGCAAGGAGAGTGACCACAGTAACTTGAATTACAAGTGATGAATGTCTATGGCAAAGAGGGTATATCCTAGTATTTAAATAATCCAAAAAATTCAACTCTATTATGTATATGTATAAATATATAAAATATTCAAATACACACTCTTTTAAAGATGTGTCCTAGCATTTAAGCAATATAAAAATTCAACTATTATATATATATTTAATATTCAAATATACACTCGAATTAAGGTACATCCTAGCATTTAAACTATCCAAAGAATTCATCTCTATAATATATGTAATAATGTTTAATATTCAAACACACACTCTTCTTTACTCATTTGAATTCCATACAACAAACATTTTAAGTACTCAGTATGTCTAATAAAATAATCTTATTTTGAAAAAAAAAAGGGCATTGATAAACTGGAGGGTGTCCAGAAGAGCGCTACCAGGCTGATGAAGTACCTTGACTCCATGTCTTATGAGGATCCATTGAGGGAACTGGGCATGTTTACCCTGGAGAAGGGAAATTTCAGAGAGACCATGATAGCTGTCATATGGAAGAGGAATTAGTCTTATTCTCCTTGACCCTGGAGGGAAAAACCAGGAGCAGATGAGGGGAGGGGAAGGGAGTTGCAAGATGTCCAGGAAAAATTTCCTCCCAAGTGGAGCCTTCTCCAACACTACTGAGAGTGGGTGCTTAGAAGGACTCAGTGTCCTGGCTAAGCTAGGGGGAGCATGGATTTCCCTTGGGGGACAATAGACTTTCAGTGTTTAGAGGCCTTGTTAACCACATTAATGAGACAATTAATAGATTTAATAGGCTTACTTACTGTTCAAGAAAAGAGCTTCCTAAGCATCTGCCTACCCCAGAAACTATATACATGAGCCATTGCTTTCTTAAAAATAGTAGGAAAATTCAAGACAAGGAAGTATGGTCCAGTGGGATGAACTCTAGGAAATCAGAAGGCTTGTTCTTGGCTCAGTCATTAACTTGCTTTATGACCTTGGAATGATCACTTTACTTCTATAGGCTCAAATTTTTCCATTGGTAAAATAAGGTACATGACCCCTACTCTCCTTATCTCATAGGACATTTTCATGGATGTGTGGGTTACCAACATATTGAAAGTGACTAGGATGTGCCGAACCAGGAGAACAGTTTCTAGGATAACAGCAACATGGTGAAGGTGGTTTGGAAAGACTTAACTGACCAATGCAATGACCAGCAATGACTCTGGAGGACCAGCGATGAAGGGTGCTGCCTACTTGCCGACAGGGAAAGAATGAACTCAAGGTGAGGAGTAAGATGAACATTCTTCAGACACAGATAATGTGGGAATTTATTTTGCTTGCTTATGCACATTTGTTTTAAAGGATTTTGTTTATCATTTTTTAAATGAGGGTAGAGGAGAGGGATAGAAAATAGATGCTTATTAATAGAAAAAAATTTAAATAGAGAGTAATAGGTACACAAATGTAAAGGTAATTAAGATCACTACTACTACTACTGTTTCTACTATTTCTACCATGGCTACTACCACTACTACTACTATTACTACTACCACCACTACTACTACCACAAGTACTACTTAATAAATACTTATTAATGGAAAGAATTTTAAATGAAAAAAAGAGTGACGGGTATACAAATGTGAAGGTAGTTACTGCTACTACTACTACTACTACTCCTCTTTGACTACTACTGTTACTATTACTACTATTTCTATAGCATTTTCTATGTGGTAAGTGCTTTAATAATAATAGAAATAATAATTTTTGTTACTCAGCCTCTTTGTGACCCTATTTGAGGTTTTCTTGGCAAAGATACTGCCATTTCCTTCTCCAGTTCATTTTACAGATGAGGAAACTGAGGCAAACAAGGTTAAGTGACTTGCCTAGGGCCACACAGTTAGTAAGTACCTGAGACTGGATTTGAACTTGGGTCTTATTTTTTAAAAAAAAATATTATTTTTTAAATTCTTTTTTTCATTTATATGTTAAAAACTTTTGAGTTACAAATTCTTTCCCTCCCTCCTGCCCCTCCCACTCATTGAGAAGACAAGAAATGTGATATCAATTATACATGCAAAATCATGCAAAACATATTTCCAAATTAGCAATGTTGCAAAAATAAACCCAAGAAAAATAAAGAAATTAAAAAAATTATGCTTCAATATGCACTCAGACTCCACCAATTCTCTCTCTGGATGTGGATAGCATTTTTCATCATGAGTCCTCTGTAATTGTCTTGGATCACTGTATTGATCAGAGTAGCTAAATCTTTCACAGCTGAACATTCTTACAACATTGCCCTTACTGTGCACAATGGTCTCCTGGTCCTTCTTACTTCACTTCACATCAGTTCCTATAAGTCTTTCCAGGTTTTTAGAAAACCATTCCCTTCATCACTTCTTATAACACAACAGTATTCTACCACAATCACAGATCACAGCTTATTCAGCCATCCCTCAGTTGATGAGTATCCCCTCAATTTCCAATTTTTTGCTACCACAAAGAGTTGCTATAAATATTTGTATACAAATAGGTCCTTTTCCATTTGATCTCTTTGGGATACAGACTTAGCAGGGGTATTGTTGGAAAAAAGGGTATACATAGTTTTATAGCCCTTGGAGAATAGTTCAATATTGCTCTCCAGAATTGTTAGATCAGTTTACAACTACACCAACAATGTATTAGTGTCCCAATTTTTACAAATCCCATCCCCTTGTTGTCATTTTTCTTTTCTGTCATATTTGTCAATCTGATAGGTTTGTGGTGGTACTTCGGAGTTGTTTTAACTTGTATTTTTCTAAATAGTAGTGATTTAGATTATTTTGTATGATTTTAGTTAACTTTGATTTCTTCTTCTGATAACTGCTTGTTCATGTCCTTTGGCCATTTGCCAATTAGGGAATGACTCATATTGTTATAAGTTTTACTCAGTTCCCCATATATTTGAGAAATGAGGAGCTCAGGGCTTGACTCCAAGCCTAGTGCTCTATCCACTGAGCTACCTTGCTGCGTATTACTTGGTTGTCCAGGCTTTCTGGATCATTGTACAAGAATGGAGGCTTTTCTGGGAACTAAGGAGCATCTGTTCTTCCCAGCCCTCACCCCTAGACTCCCCTCTGCAAGCCTCCCTTGGTCCCCACAAACACCCTTGACTCACTCACTTTTCTTTCTCTGCCTCATTTCTCTGAAGCAAGGTTTCTGTTAAAAGTGCTTTGTTGGGAATGCCCGGAAGCCTGGGTCCCTCTGACACCGTGAACCCAGCTGGAGTCGTCCCTTCTCTCTGCTCTGGAGGTTAAGAAAAGAAGACAGAAAGACATCATTGGAGAGGCATGAAAAGTAGAGAAAGCAGCTTCCTTCTGTGAGGCTAAAGACCAATAACCCATGTAAAGAAATTGATTTCCCCAACTTCCCAAATTGATTTTGGCGCCTGAGTTGATACATCCAGCCATCAACTATGGTATCCCTTCTTAGGAGGGATGTAGTGGGGTGGGGTGAGGTGGTTGCTGGTGTTTAATCTGAAATTCCACATTCATCCTGCCCCAGCACCAGATCACCTGGAGGGCCTCAATACATCCTTACCTGCTGTGTGGCCCTGGGCAAGTCATTTAACTCTGAATCTCAAGTGGCTCCCTCTAATAAGATAAAGAGGAGATCTGAACGGATGACTGCAATTCCCACACCCGGGGGCTCTCTCTAGTGATGAGATCCTTGAGAGATGTAGATTTATGGTTTACAAAGTGCTTAATAATAGTAATAAATAATGATAGGGAAATAATAACTAATTATCTATATCAGTTTACAATGTCTCTTTGCAACAACCCGGGGAGGTAGGGGCTGTTATTATTCCCATCGTACAGATGATGAAACTGAGGCCGAAAGAGGTGAAGGGACTTTTTACCTTCGTGATGTTGGCCAAGTCCCTTCACCTCCGTGGGCCTCGACTTCCTCATCTGTAAAACGAGGTGGTTGGTGTCAGTGGCCTCCAAGGTTCCTTTCAGCTCTAGCCCTGTGACCGATCCTATGATTTCTCTCTGGGCTTCGGTTTCTTCACATCTAAAAAGAAGGGAGGTGGGTGGAGTCGATGGTGTCTGAGCCTGTGACGCCAAGACCAATAGTGCGCTGCCTATTATACCGCTGATGGCCACAGGGGCGCCACAGTACACAGAGACCTATAGACTTGGAGTCAGGAAGGCCTGAATTCCAATCCAGACTTACATACTCATTAGCTGTGTGACCCCTGGGCAGGTCACTTAAACTACTGCCTGCCTCAGTTTTCCCATCTGTAAAGTGGGGATAATAACAGCCTCTATCTACCTGGGTTGCTATGAGCATCAAATGAGTAACGTGTAAAGAGCTATTATTAATCGATAAACACATATTAAATGCCTACTATATGCTAGGCACTGTGCTAAGCAAGGGAGATATAAAAAGCAGCAAAAGACAGTCCCCATCTTTAAAGCTCATACAATCTGATGTGGGAGACAAGATGCAAACAAATATATACAAAGCAAACCATATACAAGATAAACAGGAAATAATTAACTGGAATTAAGAGGGGTTATTGTCATAACACCTCTGTAAGGCAGGTGTAGTGCATGCCTGAATATTCCCATTTCACAGATGAGGAAACTGAGGGCACAGATCACACAGCTCGAATGCTGTGTCTTGAACTTGTACCTTCTGGCTCAGGATTCAGTTCTCCTTCCACTCCATCCCTCTGCCTCTTAAGAAGGCCCTTCCCTTTCCTGAAGTGCAAGTGTCAGTAGAAATTCTGCTCCTTTCAGGAAGCCTTTCTGGAGAAGTCATTAATCTCTCCTGCCCCTGAAGTCCCCGAGTCCTTTGCTGGCAGTCAGTCATTGATCACCCTTTGTTGTCATTGAGGGCAGGTGCCTCCTGTGTCTGTCTTGTCTCCACACCTTGCCTTATATCCCTTCAGGGCTTGAAAGATACCCCATATCCTTCCTTGTATCTCCCACTCTGGGCCTTGCCCATACAAGGCAGGCATTTAATAACATCCCTGGCCTCCCTCACAAAGGTTGAGGGGTGGAAGAGCAGAAAGGACAGAGTTCTTTGAAAGGGAAAATGCTCCGTGTTGATTCAGGGGCTCATTCCCTTCCAGGGTGTGATTGTGGCATGTTGGGTATTCTGGGCTTTCAAAAGTTAGGCTAGTGGAAAATCTAGTACTTCTAGAGGTCAGAACAAGGAGCAAAGGGTAGAAGTGGGGAAGGGGCTGATGAAGTTTCCACTGACTCCAGAGCCATGATGGACAACAGGAAAAACATCCCTACAATGAATCTTCCACAGGAGGGGGGGAAATAGGGGTTTTCCCTCCCTCCCTTCTTTCAGATAAATGAACAACTGGTGGATACGTTGTAGTGGGTTTTTTTTTGGACATGGGTCTCACTCGATGGCCACTCCGGTCACTTGAGATTGAAAAGCTTGGACATGTAACTGGAGAGTGAGTTATCCTGAAGAACACTCAGATCCATGGGTGCTGAAGTGATCACCTAAGGCCAGCAGAGACTCTAAAGGTATGAACTTGCTTTTAAAACTATTTAATAGCTGTATGTCAATTGTAATTGGCTTCTTTGTAATCCTGCATGTTTTATGTATTTAAAAAATATTAATTCTGAGAAGGAATCCATGGATTCACTAGCCTCCAAAGGGTTCCATAACACAGTGAAGGTTCAGAGTGCTTGATCTAGAGAAAGGAGACAAATCTGGTAGGCCCTACTACAGTGGGAAGGGCTTCACGTATGCCCACACATGGGAGGCCAGCTCCATCCCAAAGAGCTGGGTTCGGATCCTAGGTTTGTTGCGTACTATCTGTGTAACTGTGGCAAACTCACTGCTCTTTTCCTAGCCTCAGTTTCTTCATCTAGTAAATGATGGAGTTGACCTCAAAGGTGTTTTTCAGCTTCAGATACAGGATCTTATGATTGGTTATTGAAACTCAGTGGGCCTCTGTTTCTTCCTCTGTAAAGTAAGGGGGTTGGAGTTGATGATCATTTATATCTCTTTCAACTCTAGATAATCCTAGGATGCTGTGAACAACCTAGCAGAGCCTGAAAAGACTCCACCAGACATAGAGAGATGACTTTGGACACAGAAGCTCCTGGAGACAGACCCTCTACTAAGGGGTAATGGGGTTAGGAGCTAAAACAATGCAAGGAATACTCACAGCGGTGAAATTAGGGCTTCTTGGAGGATGAGTATTTCTCACCTCACTTTTGCGATCATGAGAATGGGGCAGTTAGGTGGCTACTCCTGCAGTGGATAGAGTATGCTGGGCCTGAAGTCTGGAAGATTTGAGTTAAAATCTGGCCTCAGATACTAGCTGGGTGATCTTGGGCAAGTCACTTAACCCCGTTTCCCTTAGTTTCCTCATCTGTCAAATGAGCTGGAGAAGGAAATGGCAAACCATTCTAGTATCTTGTTAAGAAAACCCCAAACAGGGTCACAGAAAGTAGGACTGAACAATTGAAAACATGAGAAAATAGATCTAAAATTTGTATAAATTGTATAAATAGATCTAAAATATCTGTTTCTGCCAGCAAGGATGTAAGCTTCTTGATGGTGGAGACTATTTAATTTTTATCTCTTCATCCCCAGTGCCTTGCACATAGTAGATACTTAATAAATTTTGATGGACTGATTGTATACAAGTGTGCCCCTTCCTGGTTCTAGTCTGCTCCTTGTGGGGCTAATTACAGGGACCTTTTCATTCTTTTTAATTATATCAGAATGCAGAGCACAGTGCCAAGCACACAGTAAGTGCTTAATAAATGTTTCTTGAAATTGAAGCTCTCCATCCTTTCAGCTTTCCCACTACTGTAAAGTGAGATATCTTGAGTTTCAGCTTGGATGCAATTCCTTGGGGATCAGGGATGTTGGGGGAACTGGGGAAATAGAGGAAAAGTGGAATCAGAAGACAGAAATGCCCTCTCAAAAACAATGTGATGGTTGGAAGGAACCTCAAGAGCCATCTATCAATCCAATCTAAAATCTTCACCATAACAGACTTGGCAATGGTAATCCAGACTCTGCTTGAAGACCCACCACCTCTCGGGGAAGCTCATACCATTTTCTCCTGATATTAAGCTCAAATTTGACTCTTTGCAATATTTGATTCTGCCTTGTGGTGCCAAGCAGAACAAGTCTGACCTTTCTTCATATGAGCCTTGTCTTGTCTTGTCCCCCTGAGTTTTCTCTTCCCAAGTTAACATCCTCAGTTCCTTAACTCAATCTTCATATGACATGAACTCAATGTCCTTCACTGTCCTGGTTCTTCTTTGGCTACTCTCTGCTTTATCAATGTTTTTCTTAAACTGTGGTGCCTAGACTTAAACATAATATGCCAGATGCTCTGATCAGGGCAGGGGACAATAGGATCCACCATCTTTTCCGGAAACTTGGGCCATTCCAATGCAGTCCCAGATAGCATTAGCTTTGGGTTTCCAACACTGGTGACTTGTATTGAGCTTATAATCCACTAAAACCCCCAAATTATTTTCCTGAGGGAAACCTTTAGGCAGAAAGTGATGGTACCTTTGGTCTTGAGAATTTCTGGATGTTTCTTCCACTGGACGTGGAGATCTTTCAGGGGTTGGCTGGTGGGGTCGAAAGCTTGTAGCTGCTGCAATCTATCTTCTAAGCCTCTTGCTGCCTCAAACACAGGCACAGGATCTGGGGAGAAAACAAACTGTGAGCCACTTGTTCAATTCACCCATCCTCACTAGCCCCATCTCTCCAACATAGAGAAGCCACCAGCCTGGCTTGATAGGAAAAGCACAGGATTTGGTTCAAGTCCAGCCTCTGCCTCTTACTAGTAGTGTGGCAAGGATAAGATACTTAACTGCTCCAAGTCTCAATTTCTCCTTAGTAATATGGAGATAATAAACCTCTGTCTTCAAAATACAACCTGACATTTGATAGGGATACTGGACTTCGGAATCTAGATGTACAGGTGTAAATTCTGCCCCCCACCAACACTATGAGGGTGACTCTTATCCAGGAGACTTTCAGCTTTCAAAACCTCACTTTCCTCATCTGTAAAATGGTGACAACAAAATTTGTGCTACTTACCTCATAGTGCTGTTGCAAAAAAAGCACTATGTGCAACCAAAGCACTCTATAGATGTATTAGTAATAATTTTAATTTTTATTAAATAATATATACCATATCAATTAACAGACTTATTAATTATTCTATAAACAATGGCATTTAATATTACCACTCTTAAATAATAGTACTTAATACTATTATTATTTGATAGCCTTATTAATAATATTATTATCTCCCAGGGCAGGGCTCATGTGGAGAAAGAATTTTTTAAACTATAAAGTTTAACTGTTTTTAAACTATAAACTATTAAATGGAATTTAGACTATAAAGTTTAAATGAGAGTGGCATACTGGTCAATGAAAGCCAGTGCTCTAGAGTGAGAACAGAATTCTCAGACTGATGCTATCCCCACATGGATACTTGGTGAACCTTTTCTAGGCCTGTGTAATGGAGGGCATGCACAAGCTTCTGTAATTGGTTCCTGTCTGCTTACTGTCAGTTGAAGAGGATCCTGTTATTTGGCTGCTGAACCAGAAAGGAGCACATGTACAAAAGCACTCTGGTCTCTCCTTTTCATGGCAGTGAGTGAGGCGAAAAACTGCTGTAAGCCTCCAGGTGGGGAGAACACCAATGGTTTTACTCTTCCTATCCAGACTGAAATGAAACCCCAAGGAAAAGGCCCCAGCTCAGCAACAGCTGATAGCCAAACTGACAGCCTCTGTCAGGCAGCAAGGGAGTGGCTTGTCCAGCAGTTAGATGACATGCCAAAATAAATTTGGTGGACTGAATGCTCCATAGTAACCACTTTAAATCTGAGCTCATTTCCCTCAAAGACTGAGGCATTGAGAAGAGTGTGCCTCACACCCTTCCAGGTTTGGTGGACTGTGTTTGTAATTTTATTCTTGCTTTATCTTCTCAATAAATTTCCCTTTTATAAAAAGTAATTGATATTAATTGATTAAATGATACTGGAGTGCTAACTACTGGGTCAGTCAATGATATAGGAGAGGCGCTAAACTGTACCTGCCAATTGATACTGGTGAGAATACATAGAAATGGAGTATTGAACCAATGGAAATAGAAACATCCCCTGCCCCCAACATCTCAGGAGTGTACTGAGGAGGAGATGAAACTAGCCAGTTCTGTGGGGACAAGGCTTACCTGCCCAGAACATAGTTAAGAGATGGGAAGGACTTTAGAACACGGAATGTCAGAGCTGGGCAGAGTCTAGTATATGTAATGTCTGACCTGGAAGGGGACTTAGAACATATTATATTGAGAACACAGGGCTAAGAGGGACCTTAGATCATAGAAAGTCAGAGCTGAGAGGGACATTGGTACCAAAAAAGGATACCAGTGATGAGAGGGGCCTTTGAGCACTGAATGCCAGAGCTGGAAGTATCCTTAAAGACCATCGAGTCCACCCCTCCAACCCCTCATGTCACAGAGGGCGACATGCTCCCACAGAGGAGAATCGGCTTCTTCAGAGAGCTCATGGCCAACCCCAACACTTCCAATTCAATTACTGTTTTTTTCCCCATCTCACACTGCTTTATTTCCATTTCCCATCTTTACGAAGAACCTGCCCTCCCATGTGGGCATTTCTGAGTCATGTATTAACCCCAGAGTGGCATCTTCACCCTGCTCCTGCTGAGAATCCAGGGACCACCCAACCCCTTCCCGCTAGAAGCTCCTTGGCTGTCCCTTGGCCTCAACAAGCCAACCTCTTCCCTCTCCCTCCCTCCACCATCCCCCCTCCTAATAACGCCTGTTTATTTAGGCAAAGGAAGAAGGAGACAATAGCAGTTTATGCCGAGGTAAGCAGGTGCATTCAAACAGTCTGTCTCTCCTCTGTCAGCATTACACCATCATTAGCTAGTGTCTGCTCAGCAGGGGTGTACCATTATGTCTCCCACGGCTGATGTAATTATACATTGACATAATTAACCCAGCAAGCCCATTAGGCAGGCCAGCTAAAAATTCATCTATAATTATTTGTTGTGTGCATGCTAATGAATCCATCTGCACCGCCATTGTACAACACCGAACAAATTAATTTACAAGTCTGGATTTTTTAATAAGTTCAAGAAAATGCTGCCTATTGTGTTGGGTTTCTCGAAAAAATGCCAAGAAGGGTCCAGGGTCAGGGAAGTCGGCCCAACATGAGAGTGGCTCAGGGTGCTCTGGTCCCAGGCTTGACTTGTTGGGGACTGCCGAGGGCTCTGCCCTGATTCCGGGCTGACTGGAGAGGAAAAATCCAGCTTTGTTGTGGCAAGGGGAAAGAGCCCAGCCCAGCACCCAGCCTTTACAAGTATCAATGCAGGATAATTACATGCGATGGTAATAAAGGATGGCATCCGTTCCCGGGTATGTGAATTATAGTATTGATGCTGTATTGTGCTTGAACGCTGTAATTGTTTGGGTCACTGTGATTCCTTCTCCATTCAATCCTGGAAACTGTCTTGTTGCAGGGCTCCTACACCGGGTTGCCAAGGGTGGCTCAGGTCAGGGCATGAAGACCCTGAAGATGCTAAGTGGAGGTTTGAGAAGGCTTTACAATTCCTGAAGCCTCTTTGAATTTTGTTTACAGTGGCAAATCTGTGTATTTATTCACCCTCCCCTTCTTGGTCTCAATGCTTCAGGAGAAGCACTCTTCATGAACTCATGTGGATGGCACTGGGAGAATGGATTGGTGGTGAGCTCACAGTTGACCAGCGTAGCGCTTGGTATACAGTAGATGCCTAATAAATGCTTCTTGCTTTATTAGCCTAGGTTCTAATTCTAACTCTAATGTGACCTCAGGCAAACTGTTTCACTTCCCTGGTGCCTCACTCCTTAATCTACAAAATGAGTGTTTGGATTGTATGGCTTCTCTAATCTGTTTTCAAGTCTTATCAATTCCACCTTCAAAGCATATTTTGAATATGCTCCCTTCTCTCTTTTGACACTGCCCCCACCCTGATGCAGACCTGCTTCACTTCATGCAACAGCCTGCTGGGGGTGGGGGTGGGAGTCTGCCTGCCTCCAGTTTCTCCCCACTCCAATCTATCTGCCACTCAGCTTTCAAAGTTCCTAAAGTACAGGTCTGATCATGTTACCCCACACTCCTTCACTCAATAAACTCCAACGGCTCCCTATTACTTCTGGGATCAAATATAAAATTGTCCATTTGGCTTTGAAAGCCCTTTACAACCTGGTTCCTTTCTTGCTTTCTGGTCTTCTTGCACCTTTCTCCCCTTCACTTAATTTCAAATCCAGTGTCACCAGCCTCCTGGTTGTTCCTTCCATAGGACACTCCATCTCCTGATCATCCCCCATGCCTAGAATGTTCTTCCTCCTCATTTCCACCTCCTGGCCTCCATCAAGTCTCAGCTAAAACCCTATCTTCTGGAAGAAGCCCTTCCTGAGCCCACTGCCACTAATGCCTTCCCTCGGAAATCACTCCCAATGGAACCTGTCTCCATCTTGTTTGTACATAGTCATTTTTATGATGGCTCCCCTGTCTGACTGTGGGCTCCTTGAGGTCAGGGCTTGTCTTTGCCCTTTCTTTGTAGCCCCTTGTGCTTAGCTGTATGCTGGATGACTGATTGACCATACTCAATGGGATGAAATGTTGGTGAGATCCAACCCCCACCCCAGGCTCTCCAGGCATGCCCAATCTCAGAGAGATGGGAGAAGTAGCAGACTCACCCTGGTTTTTAGATTCACAAACTAGTCAAACTCATTTTACAGACAAAAAAATGGAGGCTGCCAAGGGTTATAGGATCAAAGTCTCACTTAGGGACTGCTTGGATGATGGCCAAGGGTTGTTTCATTGTGTACTGTCAGAGGACCTGGAGGCAAGGGTGGAGCATTGAGGCAGCCCAGCATCTGGAATCAGGGAAGCCTGTGTTCAAATCTAGCCTCAGACACTAGCTGTGTGGCCCTGGGCATTTCAGTCTGCCTGCATTTCCACATCTGTAAAATGAGGATACTAATAGGATTGTAAAGTGCTTAGCACGGTGCCTTGGTACGCAGTAAGCGCTTGACCATCTTGGCCGCTTTCCTCTGGATACCATAAAGCTTATCAACATCATTTCTAAAATATAGTGCCCAGGACTGAACAAGACTATTCCACATGTGGTCTGACCAGAGCAGAGAATGGCCAGGACTTTTTGCCTTATGGTTACAGATAAACTTTCTGAATTTAGGTGACTTAGCCAAGGTCACACAGAAAGTTGACAAGATCATAAACTTAGATTGGATTAGAAACTCTTTGAGGGCAGGGATCCCCTTTTCGCCTTTCTTTGCATATCCTGTGTTTGGCACAGTGCCTGGAACATAATTGGCACTAACTACTACTACTACTACTACTACTACTACTACTACTACTACTACTACTACTACTACTGCTACTACTACTACTAATATTGCCTGCCTGACTTACCCAAAGTCACACAAATAGTAAATTTCAGGACTGGGATTTGAATTCAGCTGGGATCTGGTAAGCTATCTTGGATTTGCCTCAGTGCTCCAGCCCAGCTGTTTTGAGCAAGTCCTTCATTACCTATCCCTTGTGGAAATCTTCCTGGGTCCCTAGGGCCTGGGGCAGAGAAGTTTTACATCTCCCTCCTAAGATGACCCAGGAAAGTTTTTCTGTAACAGAGCTGTGCTGATCCTTAAAAAGGGAGACCCACGAAATTACTGGCCAGTTAGCTTCATTTCAATCCTGGGTAAAATATTAGGACAAATAAGAAGGCAATTGATGGGTAAACACTTAAAAGAGAAACAATATAATGAGTGATTATCAAAGCCAGTTCATAAAATACAGACTGGCCTGACAGACCCAATAGCCTGCCCTGACAAAATTATAGGTTTGGTGGCCGCTTCATCCGCCTTGATTCTGCACACATTCTAGCATGGGGAAGAAAAATACCATATTAATATAATAATAAGAATAATGAAAAGACCTTTGTAGTACAACAGTAACGTACATTTCCCTAGCCTCTGAAAATTTACAGAGTGCTTTATACCCATCAAGCTTGGATCTTCTCAAGTGTGCTGAGTGATCTGGGATCATAAAATAAATGGCTAAATCTCCAATTTATCCTGCATTTCTCTTGACTTAGTTGCATGATGTCTTCCCTCTTGAGCCTCTAGAGAGCACAGACTGTTTTTTGCCTTCCTTTGTATCCCCAGTGCTTAGCAAAATGCTTGGCACATAGTAGGTGCTTACACAAATGGGTGTTGATTGATGGACTAAATGTCAGGATTTGGTTTCTTTCGGATTTAAATCTGAAATGATCCTGGGACCTTTCTGAAATGCTTCAGGTTTATGAACTTATTTTTGCCCCTAATGACCCTGCCAGGTAGCTCGGACTGGTGTTATCGCCCCCATTTAACAGATGAAGAAATAGAGGCCCATAAGGGGAAGTCCTCCAGCTTGTAGAGGGTGGAGCCAAGCAGGCCTCCTGACTATAGGTCCAGTGCTCTGCAGTACTGTGCCTGATAGCAGGGAAGGCTCCCTAGCCAGGAGAGCTATTCCAGAGCGGATTGCGGAGGTGGTGAACTCCCTATGGCTAGAAGTATTTGCATAGATCCTGGGTGACTTGCTGCTGGCGATGCTGCTGGAGGGATTTTTGTATAGGTGCGGGTTGTGCTATCTGGCTTCAGAGGCCCCTGGTACCTCAGAGGTGCTAGGATTCTTTGGTCAAAGAGACCAAAAGGCCTTTTGGATTTGGGATCTAGAAGCAGTCTGTGGTCCTGCCTTAGTATCCACTAAGAAAAAAAATAAGACTCAGAGACATACAGTGACTTGTTCAAGGTCATGCAGGGAGTCAGTAGCAAAGGACTTGGAGCTGCATCTTCATGAATTCTGGTACAGGACTCCCCCCTTGACCCTCGAAGTGGGTGCGCTGTCATGCTCTCCCAGCTCCCTGAGATGTCTGGGCCATAGGTCAGTCATGTAGGAGATGTTGGTGGGCTGGAGCAGGAGCCCAGAGCAGCCATGGAAAGCTGGGCCCAGTGACTAGGGCAGGGATTTCACATGTACTCAATTCAGGCAAAGTCTCCGGGAAGGAAGTGGAGGCAGGGATCTTCCCAGTAATGAGGATTGATAGGACAGAAATAGAGCATGGTCCTGTGCTTTAATTATCATGGAGGAACTCTCCTGTAAGGAAACTCACTCCACCAATGCAGATCAGCACCTTCTCTTCAACGTAGAGTGTTAGAGGGTACTTGAGATAGTGAAGGGTTAAGGGACTGAAAGTCATGCAGCTGGTGGGATTTGAACCTAGGTCATCTTGACTCCAAGGCCAGCCTTCTGTTCTCTATACTATGCTGCCTTTTAGATGGGGATAACTGTCTTAAAATCTGTCATTAGTTGGGAGCAGCAGAAGCCTAAGGATTCCTCAGCTGGGTACTGGGTGGGTGGGGTCATGATGAGACCAGGCAAGGAACATGATATTGGAAGTGTCCTCCTGCCTCTGAATATCTGCAGGGTTGGTCTATGACAAGTGAACCTGGAGTCCTTTGGGGCATCATGGGAACTGTTGAGGAAGTGGCCCTCATGTGGGGCAGCCTGGCCTGCTGACGTGCTTTCTCCTGAGATGAACTGACCAGTATGGTCATTCTACCTCGGCCCCTTACTTCAGATGAGCCTCATCATTGCTAGTGGGGTGGGGATATGTTTGCCTTCTAGAGGCTGGTCGCGATGGCCTCTCCTAGAGAAGGTGTCCGCTTCCCCCATCTGCAGTGTGCCAGCAAGGAAGAAATGCTGCCTGTGGTCTCATAAGGTCTGAGGAGGAGAGAACATATCACCTCCGCATGAGTGAAGGAATCCATCTATCAACATTCAGTAAGTGCCTACTGTATGTTGGGCACTGTGCTAAGCATGTTTTCCTTTGAGACTCAGCTCAAATACACTCCTGCATGAAACCTTTTCTGCTGTGCCCTCCTACGAATAGATTTCACAACGTTGTGCTTTGTTTGGCATTCAAGGCCTTCATAATCAGCAACCCCCCACCTTTCCAACCTTCTCACACCTTATTCCCCAACACATACTCTTAGGTCCTGGGACTCTGGCCTCCTGATTGGTCAATGAACAAGACACTCCATTTCTCAGTTCTGGGCATTCTCTCTGGCTGTCCCTCCTTATCTGTACCTACTGACCTCCCTGGCTTCCTTTCATTCCCAACTAAAATCCCACTTTTTACAGGAAACCTTCCCCAACCCCTCTGAATTCTAGCATCTTCCCTCTGTTAGTGATTTCCTATTTATCCTGCACCTAGCTTTGTTTGCATGTTGTCTTCCCGACTACTTTGTAAGCTCCTCTAGGGCAGGGATGGTCTTTTGTCTTTTTTTTTTGTATCACTAGCATTTTAGCTCAATGTTGGGCACATGGTAGGTGCTTAATAAATATTTATTGACTTCCTTTTTAGCCAGTATACAGTGTGCTTTGTACATATCTGTTTTCATGTGGTCTTTACCATTACATTGTAAACTCCTAGAAGGCAGGGACTGTCTTTTGCATTTTTTTATACACCCAGCCCTAAAGTACCTGGCAAACAGTAGGTGTTTAATAAATGTTTATGGACTTCCTTTTTATCCTGTATACAGCTTGCTTTGTACATATTTGTTTACATGTTGTCTCCCCCATTACATTCGGGGAGGTACCTCCTTGAACAAGTCCTTGTTTTCTCTCCGTTTAGGAGGTAAACTCCTTGAGGGCAGGGACTGTCTTTTGCCTTTTTTTTATACACCCAGCCCTACAGTACCTACCAAACAGTAGGTGCTTGAGGGCAGGTACCTCCTTGAACAAGTCCTTGTTTTCTCTCCGTTTAGGAGGTAAACTCCTTGAGGGCAAGGACTGTCTTTTGCCTTTTTTTTATACACCCAGCCCTACAGTACCTACCAAACAGTAGGTGCTTAATAAATGCTTATTGATCGATTGATTGACTGGATACTTCCTTAGACATGTCCTTGTTTTCTCTCCCTTTAGGAAGTAAGGTCCTTGAGGGCAGGGACTTTTTCATTCTTTGTATTTATTTGTATTCTCAGCACCGAGGGCAATGCCAGGTACATAACAGGTGCTTAATAATCCACTGCTGTTTATACCTTGCTTTAAGGTCAAGGGACCATTGTTCAATCACGATCTATAGGATCATAGGTCTGGAGCTGAAAAGGACTTTAGAGGCAATAACTTTCTCATTTTTCAGATGAGCAAACTGCAGCGCAGAGAGGGAAACCTACTTGCTCATGGTTACACAGCTTGGTAAGTGGAGAGTCATTCGGACTTCTCACTGTCTCATCTGGATAAAATGGCAGGTCAGTCTCCCTCCCTTCCGCCTGCTCTCCAATAGACTTTTTAACTGAGGGAGTGCCCATGTTCTGAGGAGTTAATGTGCCTTAGCAGACTAACCTCTGAACCTAGAGGTGGGAGATCTGGGCTACTTAATAAGTAACTTAAACAAGTTACTTAAACACTGTGGGCCTCAATTTTCACAAATGGGGATGTTAACAATAATTTAGATTTCTTGAATGTTTAAGATTTCCAAATGGCAATTTTTATAACATTCTCCGTGAGGTAGGCAGGGAAGGTATAGTATCATCATCCCCTTTTGACACATGAGGAGGAAAGAGACAGAATGGGAAACTGAAGGGGTGAAATGATTTAGTACCATTTAAGTAAGTACTTAAATGCTCGTTCATTCATCCCTGGGGTTTCTTCCCTGATGGGACATTATGTCTCCTCCAAAGTCTTCTCCAATTACACACACACACACACACACACACACACACACACACACACACACACTACACAGTAATTTGTCTTATAAAGCTGATTTGAGGAAACTTTTTTGTATTGCTTACCCCAGGCACCACAAATAATAGTGATGACTCTGGTGCCAAGGAAGCAAGAGGATACACAAAGACAGAAGGATAGACAGACACAAGAAACAATAGAGACAAGAGACAAGCCCAAGGGACAATAAACAGAGAGAGATACAGATGTGGGGAATTACTCATCTGCATTTCCTGATCTTCCCCTTAATGGGAATCGTTTCCCTCTATCGATTATCTTCTATTTATCCATTTATCCCATTATCTCCCTAGGTCTCTGGACATTTAGGTAGTACAGTGGATAGAGCACCAGGTCTGGAGCGAGAAAGAAGTGAGTTCAAATCCAGCCTTAGACATGTACTAGCTCTGTGACCCTAAGCAAGTCACTTCACCTCGTTTACCTCAGTTTCCTCATCTGGAAAATGGGGCCTAATGTGCATCAATTCCTATAAGTGTTCTCATTTAATATTTCACTTGTAAAATTCTGCCTGCATCCCTGGCTGACTATATGTATAGATTTCCGTCATCCTATATTTGGGCAGCTAGGTAGCACAGTGGACATAGTGCTAAGTCGGGAGTCAGGAAGACTCATCTTTCTGAGTACAGATCTGGCCTTAAAGACTTACTAGTTTCGTGACCCTGAGCAAGTCACTTCACCTTGTTTGCCTCAGTTTCTTCATTTGTCAAATAAGCTGAAGAAGGAAATGGAAAACTACTCCAGTATCTTTACCAAGAAAACCGCAAGTAGGGTCGTAAAAAAGTCACTTCACCCTGTTTGCCTCAGTTTCTTCATCTGTCAAATGGGCTGAAGAAGGAAATAGCAAACCACTCCAGTATCTTTGCTGGGAACACCCCAAATGAGGGGCACACAAAGAGTCGGATGTGACTGTAAAACGACTCCACAACTACAAAGCTCCCAGGATCGGTGCGAGGATGTGCTATTACATGTACAGTGCTTTGCTTCCTTCAAGAGCTCTTGGAATGCCTCCCTCCTCAGTTCTGCCTCCTGGCATCTTCAGCTCTCCTCCAGGCTCAGCCTGAGGGTCTCCAGAAGCTCTTTGTAGGTTCTCCACCCATCCCCTCTTTCTGTCCCACGGCTTATTCACTTTTCCAGGAATTACATTGGATGCATTATATTTCTTTGTAACGTAGTAACTCTGGTACCTAATGCATGTTTAAAAAATGAATTTGTGAGAAACTCTGGAACTCAAAATCTTGTGGAAGTGAATATTGAAAAGTTATATATATATATATATATATATATATATATATATATATATATGTAAATTAAAAAATGGACTTGTGATTTCATTCCTGCCCTCTACCACAGCTGACTGGCACTTGGTCTGGGACATGTATAACGTCTCCAAGAGTTGCTGGGGACATTGAGAGATTCAGTGACCTTTCCAGGGTCACATAGCCTCCAAGGATCAGGAGACTTTGAACTCAAGTCTTCCTGGGAAGCTAGGTAGCCAGTGAGTAAAGTACTTAATTTGGAGTCAGGAAGGCCTGAGTTCATATCTAGCCTTGGACTTTTATTATATGATTTGAACTCCACTCCAGTAATGTAATAATATAATGTAATAGTAATGGCTCTGGTCAATAAATAGCATTCTATAAAATGGTAATGATGGTACGAGCATACTGCTCAGAGTTGTTATGAGGATGAAATGAGATAATATTTGTAAAGTGCTTACCTTGTATAAACGCTAGCAAATGTTATTTTCATATCCAAGGCTGGCTTTCTCTGTCCTACCAGACATGGGGAACCTGCAGCCTCGAGGCCACATGTGACCTTCTAGGTCCTTGGGTGTGGCCTTTTGACTGAGTCTAAGTGTTCTAGAACAAATCCTTTTGTTAAGGGGATTCCTTTTGTGAAGTTTGGATTTAGTTAAAGGGCCTAGGCCGCCACATGTGGCCTTGAGACCTTAGGTTCCCCACACGTGCCCAATGCCTCTCAAATAATAAATTCCCAGCAGAGAGTAGTCACTTAATAATTATAGGTTCAACCGAATCCAACGGAAGAGATTTCAGTGTCTCCCTTGGGAGAACCTCAGCATCTGTCCCCATTGGACCAAACCGTGATAGAGTAACTCAGTATCCCAAATCTTAACAGAGATGGGATATTTATGGGAGTCAAGTCCACTTTCTTTCCTACTTTACATTCCGACCCATTCCAATGGGCCTCCATGGAGAGGCAGTTTCCACTCAAGAAGGCAGCCCCATTCCTGGAGAATTCTCATTATTTTTGAACACACAAAGAGTTGAGCTGTGAGCTGTTTTAAGTCTCTGCTCTAAAATGTACACAGTGATGATTATAATTTACTTCCCAGGGTAGCTTCCGTTATTTATTCTCTCTCCCCCTCCCCCCATATATTGCTGAGTTCCTAGATTTTTCAGCGAGCTTGCAAACTAATTTCTTTCCCCAGTCCTCTTTGGGGTTAAGTCCACAGAGCCCTCCACTACCCGTTCTGAATATCCTTCCCCTTTGTTGGTGGTGGGGGGTGGGGAAGAATTATTTAGAGGAACAGAAGAGAGGACTCTGTCACATTATGCAGGCTTAAAATGTATAGAACAAGCATGCTGGTGAATCAAAGGTGTTCTCAACTCTTTTGTCCACGAGTGTTATTTAAGGCATCAGCTAAATGTCAGTAGCTGTTTCTACCAACGTAAATTGAAAGTGAGAGAGGAAAAAAACAACAGCTGAACATAGGCTCACTTTATAATATCTGGAGTCAACTCTTCAGCAAATATAGAAGCAATGATGGCCCTGGGGAGACTTTATGCCTTTTCCTCCTGTTCTCTTTTCTCCAAAAGCACCTAGCTCAGGACCAAGGGTGCATGGAAAGTGCTCAATAATAGAGCTTGATCAAGAAATCTCACTAGCTCCCTATTGCCTTTAGGGTCATATACAGACTTCTTGGCTTGGCAATAAAATCCTGTACAATTTGGCTTTTGCCTACCTTTCTAGGCTTATTGTATATCATTCCCTGCCCAGACCGGCTAGCTTGCTGGTTTTTCAAATACTCCCTTTCCTGCTGTCTTTGAACAGGTTTTGTGGGATGCCTAGAAGGCACCTCACCCTCTTCTCGGCTTCTTAGAATTCTAAACTCATGGGTTCCCCTCTGTGAGGAAGTCTTTCCTGTCCTCACTATTTTCTCCCTCATCAAATGATCAAATAGGCACTGAGTTCAAATTCAGTCTCAGACATTTACTTGTTGTATGTGCTGTCTGCCTCAGTGTGCCTCATAGGAGGGCCAGAGGTGCATGATTGAATGAGATGGTAATAGCTGATATTTCTATGGCACTGTAAAGTTTGCCAAGGGCTTTACATATGTAATCTCATGTGAGCCTTAGAAAACACTCACTAACCATGTGACCTTGAACAGGTCATTTTACCTTTCTTGGTCTCAGTTTCCCTATCTGTAAAATGATGGGGTTGGAATCCATGTTTGACTCCAGATCTATGATCCTATTAACCCTCTGAGGTAGGTACTATGGTATTTATTCTCATCATTTTACAGAGGGCAAAACAGAAGCTCAGAGAGGTTCATTATGTGTTTAAGGTCACACAGCCATGAGTAGTAATGTTAATTGCTGCTAGCATTTATATAATGCTTTAAGGTTTACAAAATGTTTTACAAATATGATCTCGATTGATCATCACAATGGCCCTGGGAGGTAGGCACTGTTATCTCCATTTTAAAGATAAGGAAACTGAGGCAGATTGTCCACTGCTCTACCCACCATGCCACCCAGCTGCCCCAGAGGAAGGATCTGAAACTCAGTTGTCTGGGTCCAACTCCCTGTTTTTTTCTGTCAAGCTTTCCCTGTTACACATGGTGAGGTGTGCACTGTGCCCAGGATTAGTTAATGAAGCCCTTTCCATTGCTTATCTCCCAGGATGGCAGTCAAGGACAGCGATGGCTTCACTTCTCAGCCCGAGAAACCTGGACCAGTGTTGCCAGGGAGAGAAGATGTGATGTGATGCTGGGCACGGAGGCTAGATCTTATTCTCTCTGCTCCTCATTTCCCAGCATCCTGCAGCCTCCAAACCCTAGGGCAGGAATGAATGGGACATCTTCTATGAACAAGGATGGTACCTTTATCCCCTCCTTACCTCCTTCCAGTTTTAAAAATCTGTCTTCATGGAACTATTCTTACTCCCTTGCCTAGCAGCTGATGTCTGGTCCAACGGCAGTGGACTTGGCTTCAGGAGGGATTGGGTTTGACTCTTGCCTCCAATAATTACTAGCTGACCATAGCCAAGTCACCCACCTCCTCTGAGGGTCAGTTTCCTCTTCTGTAAAATGAAGATAATAGTACTGATAGTGTTGACCTCCTGGGGTTATATAAGGCTCGGATGACATAATGTATATATAAAAGCTTTGTGGGGGCAGCTAGGTGGTGCAGTAGATGGGACAGCTAGGTGGCGCCACTGTGCATAGTGTTGGGCCTGGAGTCAGGAAGGCTCATCTTTCTGAGTTCAAATCCAGCTTCAGGCACTTAGCTGTGTGATCCTGGGCAAGTCACTGCTTGCCCCAGTTTCCTCATCTGTAAAATAAGCTGGAGAAGGAAATGGCAAACCAATTCAGTATCTTTGCCAAGAAAACCCTAAAATGAGGTCATGGAGAGTTGGATACAAATGAAAATGACTAAACAAAAAGAGCGTTGTAAACTTTAACATGGCAGAAATTTTAGTTATTATTAAGTTGCCTCTGTGAGTAGGAGCGTGACCAGGGCCTGGAACGCAGAGTCGGTTGACTCTCAGTCATTCATTCCTTCATGGGATGTTAGAGCCAGAAGGGCTCTAGAGGCCCTTGATTTCAAATTCCTTGTTTAACCAAGGAGAGTGTGAAAGTGATTAGTCCAGGGTCACACAGCTAGAAAGGGTGTGAGGTAGGATTTGGACCCAGCCTTCTTGACTCCAACTCTTAACACGAGCCATTATAAAATAGTGCGCTCATTCATTCAACATACAATACACAGTTAAGATGCACCTACTGTATTCCTGGCACTGAGCTGGAATTCCAGTCCCAAACCAAAAAGACTTCTTATCTTCAAGGAGCTTATTCTTTTCTCTTGTTCAGTTGTTTCAATTGTGTCTGATCTTTTGTGATCCAAGTTGGGATTTTCTTGGCAAAGATACTGGGAGTGGTTTGCCATTTCCTTCTCCAGTTCATTTTACAGATGAGGAAACTGAGGCAAACAGGGTTAACATACCCAGTAAGTGTTTGAGGCCAGACTTGAACTCAGGAAGATGAGTCTTCTGGACTCCAAGACTGCTTCTCTATCCGCTGTACCACCTTCTTGCCCACAACATCACATAGATAATGCTAATTTATGACTTTCTAAGTTAATATGTATCCTATAGGGATCTATTTCTATATGCTTCTGACAGCACTAATCCAGGCAACTTTTTTATATAGTAAATTACAAGGAATGTGCCAATTCGCCTTGGTCAAGGGAGCTCTGCATATTAATGAAATCATGGCTCTGGTCCCTATCTCTTACTCAATGCTTGATACATCATTACTATTATTACTCATTGTTATTTTGACCCCAATTTTTATCTGTATAAGGAATTTCCTCTACAGATGAAAACTGGGAACACATCTGTATTTAAAGTCTTTAAAAGGTAGTAGATAGAGCACTAGCTCTGGAGTCAGGAAGGCTTGAGTTCAAATCTGGCCTCAGAACGTGACACTTATTAGCTGTACCTTGGACAAGTCACTTCGCCCTGTTTAAGCACAGTTTCCTCATCTGTAAAAAGAGCTGGAGAAGGAGAGGGCAAACCACTCTAGTGTCTCTGACAAGAAAGGGTCACGAGTCAAACATGATTGAAGAACAGTGATGTATTTCTATGCGTAAATGTCATCTCCCAAGATAGAATCCAAACTTCTTGTTTTTGTCATTGTATCTCCAGTGCTTAGCAGGGTGCCTGGTACACAGCAGGCACTTAATAAATACTTATTGACTGCCTGATAATCCCTAGCACAGTGCTTCAAACATAGGAGGGATGGAGACTTGAAGAATGATTTAGGGAACTCCTGTATGCGGGGATTCCCTCTATTAGTGCAGGTCACTGTTGCTGCCTTTGTGTTTCTCAAAGCACACAGCAAGTGCTTACTAAATGCTAGTTTATTAGCATTTAAGTAATTTACCCAGGGTCACAGAGCCAGTTTGTTCCAGAGACCTCCCCACACACAGTAGGAGCTTCATAAATGCTTTTGGTTGATTGCCCCAGAGGTCCCTTCCAGTTCTTCATATGTGATCTTATGGTCTATGATTGATTGCTTGTGTGCTCTCTGTAATAGAAGGGCATTGGGCAGAAGGGGGATGACCCCTGCTCTGGGATGTTTCAGAGGGGAGTCTGTGGTGAGTAAGGATCTGATGGTCCTTCCTGCTCAGACATCCAGAGATTCTGTCATCCGGGCTTCTGAAACATGTGTATTTGGTGACCGGCCATTGGCCCGAATTCCCTCCTCTTCATTTCAAGTAGCTGCCATGCTCTCAGGGAAAGCCCTAACTTAATACAGGGCATGGGCAGATACGACCTGGGAGCCCAGAACTGAACAGCTCCATGTCAATATATAGACTGACTCGGCTGCCCTCCCAGAACATCACTTCCCCTGCTCCCTGTCTGAAGATCCGCCAGGAGAAAAGGAAGAACAAAACCCAAATTCAGAAGCATTTGAATGTAACAGGCCCTTTGATGTGCTGAGCAAGGAGGGCTGACAGGGATGAGCAAACAGGGATGTGGGAGATGCCTGGCCAGGCTCCTGATAGGAGGAAATACCAAAACCAAACAAAAAGGAGATAGAAAATGGAACAGTCTTTGTACAATAGCCCCTAACCTGTTCTTTATGCATAAAAAGCACTTAATCAAATGACTAATTCATTTTGATTACAGTAGATCTGAACCTCCTGAGGAAGCCGGCAAAGGATCTGTAATATTTTAATGTAAGACAAGCCTTTCCAAAGGTATTGTCTCGGGAGCTCAATTGAAGGCAACTATTCTAACTTCAGCCACTAGCTGATGCTATTGGACACACAGACGTAGAAATATGTCTATTTTAGCATCTGCGGAGAATCGAGGAAGAGAGAGGGCCTCTTAACACTCCTACTGGGTCCATCTGAGGGGAAGCGGCAGGCGGGGGTTTGTTGGGCTTTTTTTAGGGAAACGGGAGGAAAAGAAACGACGTCCGAGATGCTGTTTAAAAACACATATATGCAGAGCTATGCGTGAACCCCTCCAAAATATCACGGAGACAGAAGCCTCCCACCATCTGGGCCAGACTGTGTGCGTCTGTGTGGGTTGGAGCACTGGGTACTGACAGCCACTTGTCAGTCTAACTTGGAGCCCAGCGCCTTAACTTTCTAATGGTGGATGAGCTTGTGGGCCTTGTCTTTTTTCTTTTTCTTTCTCTCTCCCTCCTCCCTTCTTTCCTTTCCTTTGCTCTCATCTTTCTTCTTTGCCTTCTTTTCTCTCATCTTCTTTTTTTTTTTACTTCTGCTTTTTCCTTTCTTTTTTCCTTTTTCCTTTTTCTTTCTCCTTCCTTTCATTTTTTTCTCCTTTCCTAACTCCTTTTCTCTATTTTTCTTTCTTTTCTCTCTCCTTCCTTTCTTTTTCTCTCTCCCCTTCCTTTCTTTTTCTCTCCCTTCTTTCCTTTCTTTCACTCTCTCCTTTTTCCTTTCTTTCCTTTCTCCATCCTTTCTCTTTGTCTTCTCTTTTTCCTTTATTTTCTCTCTTTTCTTTTTTCTTCTTCTTTTCTCTTCTTTTTTCCTTCCTTCCTTCTTTCTTTTCTCCCATGGCCCCTCAGCGATCACTCAGGGATAGATTTCATCTTGGAGAGGAAGAGGTTACCTCATCTGAGAATCATTGATACTAGTTTGGATCTTGTGCTCCAAATCCTCATGTGCTCAACGCTTCCAAGATGTCCAACTGTAACATCCTTCCTGGGCATAGGCAAACTTTTCAGACTTAGGCCTATTAGAAAAATTCCCTATTCTGATGCCGTAGTTGTCTCTCCATCCCACTGTATTCTTCACAGGACCACTGTAGTTATTCTCCTAAAGCACAGGTCTCACTATGTCTTTCTCCTGCTCAATTCTACTGCCTCCACGCAGTCCATGTTGCTGCCATATTGGATTGCTTGCAGTTTTTCATTTAGTGCTCCATCATCTCCCATCTTCATGACTTTGCATTGACTGTATCCATACATGGAATGCTCTCCTCCTCAGAATCACTAACTCTAAAAACACCTGGCTTCTTTCAAGACTGGGTTCAAGATCTACTAATCCAGTGCCCCCAGCTGCCTTTCCCTCTAAGGTTTCCTTTCATCTATAAAGTTCTGATGCATACACTACATTCCTGATTAGAATGTAAGGTTCTTGAGGGCAGGGGCTGTTTTGTTTTTTTCTTTTTATCATCAGTTCCTGGATATTTTAAGGGTCTAATAAATGCTTATTGATTGGTTGATTAGGTTCCTGAACTTTCCTTAGGGATGGTTAGAGAAGCTAACTCTGGGTGAATAGTTGACTACTAGTTAATGTGTTACATCTCCTAGGTAAGTGGCATTTCTGATGATCTAACCCAAGAAATGTTGGGTATCTAGGCAAGGTCATTGGGGTACTCGTTTTGGTTCAAGGTGGGATAACAGTGAAGAGAGGGCTTCAGAAGCAGGTCTGTGGTCCTGTGGTTAGAGACTGTGGGTTCCTGCACTGATAGGAAGCAGGAGTGTTTGCTTTATTACACAGTTTTCTCTTTCTGTCTCTGTCTCCCTCTTCCTTCCCTCCTTTCCTCTCCCTCCCCTTCTCTCTCCCTTTCTTCTCCATCCCTTCTCATTTCCCACCTCCCTTCTCCCTTTGTCCCCTTTCTTCCCCATCTCTCTGACTCTCTCCCTCTTTCTCCTTTTCCCCCCTCTATTCTTCCCTCTCCCTCCTTATCTCTCTTTTTCCCCTCTCTTCTCCATTTTCCCCTTTTCCTCCTCCCCATCCCTCTCTTTCCCTTCCTTTGTTTCTCTGTCTTTTCCTCTTTCTCCTTCTCTCTTTTCCTCCTCCTCCCTTCCTTCTCCCTGCCCTTCCTCCACGATGCTGCATCTGTGACTTAGCTATGCATTTCCCATGTTCCTACAAGCCTGCTGAGATGAATACTCAGTAACAATCTGATTCTCCCTTTCTCTCTGTTCAGGGCCAAGGGGACCAGAACTTCTGAAGGTCTCTGTCTCTTGAGGCTGGATACAGGCCTAAGAGGCAGAGAGTAGTGCAGTGGGGAGAGTACTCAATTTGGAGTCAAGAAAACTTGTGTTTGAACCTCATCAGCTGTGTGACCTTAGGCAAGTCACTTAACTGCTCTGAGCCTCAGTTTCCTTATCTGTAAAACTTGATGACCTCTAAGGTCCCAGTTAGCTCTAAATCTATGACCCTATGAGCTGGTAAGCAGATCTCTGACCATCCAAAGCTATGCCTCACTGGTCCAAAATGTCTTCTTTCGGAGCTCCCTAACCCTATCTTCCCCTTACACTTGTTGCTGTTGTCTCTGAACTGAGTTTCTTTCCATTCTCTGCTCCCTGACCAAGAACTCTGGAGGGTAAAGACAGATTTAGTGTCCCCTCTTTGAAAGGGAAATGATGATGATGATGATAGCTAACACAACTTTAATTATCACTATTTTATAGATGAGGAAACTGAGATCCAGAGAGGGGAAATGATTTACTAAGTTTGCATGGGTAGTAAGTGTCTGAGGCAAGATGGGAACTCAGGTCCTCTGTCTCCTAAATCAATGATCTCTGTACTGTACTTTACTGCCTCTCCAAAATGTAATTTCCATTTTGGTTAAAATTTTTTGACCTCCAACAAATGACTCTAGAGATATTGTTACTGACATTTACGCCGTGACTATGGCGTAGTTTTTTCCTTGTTCATATGGACAGCACCTCTGGCAGGCTCTTCCTAGTCTATCGTGGCAGTTGCATTATGGATCCAACCTTCTCTCTCATTTGGTCACTGTGATGGCAACAATTATTGCTGACATCTTCGTAGCACTTGATGGCTTACAACGAAATTTCCTCAAAATCATTCTGTGAGGTATCTACTGCGGTTATTCCCATTTCACAGCCAAGAAAACTGAGGTACAGAGAGATTAAATGTCCAAAGTCACCCAGTGGCAGAGCCTGGATTCGAACCTAGGTTTCCAGACTTCCATTCCATCGCCACATTTACCTCATCAGGTAAAAGGTGTCCCCAAAGGCCAATAATGCAGCTTCTCATTATTCCCCAACACTAGGGTTTTCATGGAAACTAACTGTATAACATATTGCTGGCTAACATATACCATACAGAAGAACAGTTTGACAATTCTTAAATTAGCAAACTACTTATTTCTGCTTCTTTTGCAAACGATAATAACGTCTCAGCTTAAGTAAGTATTTTGAGTTACTGAATCTTAACTCTACATATCAGTTCCAGAAAATGCTGAGAGGGCCTGGGTCCCTGCTGTGAAATTCAAACATAATCTCATTTACCAATGGGTGCCCTAATGGCTCAAAAGAAGGTGGTGCATCTTAAGTAGAATAGAACAAACGATAAGTCTTGTCAATGAAAGCATAAAAGGACACTGATGAATGAATTTGTTAACTGTTCTTCCCTACTTTGGTGTGAAAAACAGACCCACGCACACCACAATAGATGTTTATGTCTTGTAGCTATATATACACATCATACATAGGAAACCACACATACATCCATGCATACACGCACACAAGGGCAAATATACAGAGACAGAGCTAATGATCTAGATGCCATACTGGTCTAGTGATCTTAACAGTCTGTCCTGAACACTCACTTTTAGCTTAATTCAAGAAATAACTCCTAAATCCTACTATGTGCCAAAGTATCATCCACAACAAGGATGAAAGAAGGCAGCAAGAGCCAAACCCAGAATTTAGGTAATCTGAAACCCAGTGCTTGGACAAATGATCATTGTCTACAGTAAATATAGAAGGGATCACTGTAAAAACCTGAAATTTCCAGTTTCAGAAAAGAAAGAGAAACAGAGAGAGAAAAAAGAGAAGAGAAAAAATGAGAGAAAAGAGGAAAATGAAAGAAAGGAAAAGACAGAAAAAGGAGAGGGAAGAAGTAAAAGAATGAAGGTGAGGAAGATTAGAGAACAGGAAAAGAGGGAGAGGAAAAGAAAGAATGAGGGAGAGAAAAAGGAAGAGGAAAGAAAGTGGGAAAGAATAAAAATGAGGGAGAAAGGAAGAGAAAGAACGAAGGAGAGGAAGAGGGACAGAGGAATAAAAAAGAGGAAGAGATAAAGAGAGAGGATGAGAGAGAGAAAGAGACAAAATAGAGGGAGAGAAAGAAAGAAAATGAGAAAGGAGAAAAAGGGAGAAAGAAAGGAAGAAAAAGAAAGGAAGGAAGGAAAGAAACACAAATCCATGGAAGGAAGGAAGCAGGGAAGAAAGAATGAGAGGGAGGTGAGAGAAAGAATGTGAAAGGGAGAAAAAGAGGAAACAAGAGAAGAAGAGAAAAACCCAACTCACCATGTCAGTCCTTTCCCTGGCTCATCTCTTATCGCTAGGCCATCGCTGGACTGGCTGCCCTGATTTTAACTAATCGCTCAGCTAACAAGTTAGCTGCCTTTAAGCTCAGGCCGGTACCCAGTGATTCGGCAAACACAATAAAGAAATCAGCCCGTCACCGATACAGAAGTCAGAATGAGGTTTAAATCAAATCATCCTCGACAACAATGGCATTAATTATGCTTTTAACACGTTTTTACTGCTGTTTTTTTTTTACTTCACGCCACATCTGTGTGAACAATATCAAAAAGATTTACGATTTTCTTTCGTAATTACAGACATACAGCCAGCTCACTTATCAAAATACTTGCTGAGCAATCAGACCATATAGCATTCTCGGCAAAAGATTTGTGTTGACAGCAGCCATTCAAAACAAAAATGTTGAATCAGGGCTTCCAAAAAAAAAAAAAAAGCCTTCGACAAATAATTTGCCTGTCAAGAAACAGAAAAACAGGGGAGTGAGTGCTTGGGCGTTCTGGCGAATTCTAACGGAATATTATTTCCAAGGGAGGGAGTTGGGGCTGACATGCTCAGAACACTGGCAACCGAGCTGACATTTGATTCTTGTATCTCCAGATAAAATTTAATGAGAACAAAAATATGTCTTCCTAATTCCCCTAAGAAATCATTAAAACATTTTGTTATTCTTAAATGTCTCGAAAATGAATTAGAGGCCCTGAAGGAGCCTTTTGTAGGGTACATCTCCATCAGTTACAGGCTGCTCATTCTCAGACTTGTTGACAGCTGGGGCTGACTTAACCCATCTCTTATCAAGGAGAGCTGGGAAATGAAGCAATCAAAACCCACATCAGGCTAGGAATGACCTTCTTTTTTAGTTGTGGGGGGGCTGGGGTGGCAGGACAAGAATATGGGACTTTTCTTTTAATCAAGGGAGTTCTTGGGCCGGCTGAGTCAATCTGGGGGGTAGATTCCAACTCTGGGTACCATCCAGAGCCATGGTCCTGACTAGCTGTCCTCCATCCCCTGGTATTCCAATTGGATCATCCAATCCAATCTCACCATCATTATAGGAAGTGTCTACTATGTATCAGGCAGGACTTAGGAGTCTATATCCTATTGAAGGTGGTAGTGGGAAGGACATACAGGACATATAAATAGATGAGTATATATATGATCTTTTGGAGGCAGCTAGTTGGCTCAGTGGATAGAGTGCTAGACCTGGAGCCAGGAAGACCCGAGTTCAAATATGACCTCAGATGCAAATCACTATGCCTTTGATTGCCTTATTCCACTGGAGAAGGAAATGGCAAACCACTCCGGTATCTTTCCCATGAGAACTCCATGGATGGTGTTGTCATGCTATGGTCAATGGGTTCACGAAGATTTGGACACAGCTGAACACTAATAAAAATGATCCTTTGAGGAATGAAAGGGACCACACTAGGGATTTAAAAGTAGGTATGGGGTGCAGCCTGCAAAGACAAGGAAGTCTGAGGCAGAGGGAACTGGGTTTTGGGGAATAGATCTCCAGTGAGGAAGAACCCCATTAATCCCAGAGGCAGCCCATCCCGCTGCAGTATAGAGCTAACAATCAGAAGTTCTTCCTGACCTCAAAGTATAAATTAGCCCTCTTCAGTTTCCACCCATTATTGCCCAGCTGGACCAAGCAGAATGAGCCAAATCCCCCTTCTCATACGGCAGTCATTGGATTACTGGAAAATAGTGATCGGGTACCCCCTCATCCCCGAGCCTTCTATTCTCCAGACTAAACACTCCTGTTTCCTTCAACTGTGAAATGATCTTGAGACCCTTCCCTATCCTGACTGCCTTCCTCTGGGGGGGTACCCTGTCTCTGCTTCCTTCTTTCCCCCCAAAAAAGTACAAAACAGAAAATTGTATTAATTTAGGGGCCTGTTGCGATGTGACAGTATAATATGCGCACCCTTTAAATGGAAAATGGCCAAGATGAATTAGAGTTAGGAGGTGCATAGACCAAATCTCAGAGGAAGGAAAGACTCTGGCCTTGTGGGCAGGCTAAGTCAGGTAAACTTTTCTATTCCACTCAGAGACTCATGAGTATTAAGACTCCTCAGCCTCCCTGCTTAGGGTGGTTGTTGCCTAGAGAAGGATCAGATGCTCCGGCAGAGGGCAGAAGGTCTAAGTCAGGGATACTCCACCGTCTTTTGAGAGATGGCTCTTCTTTGGATGGGCCTGGGGATTTCATTTGTAGGAGGAACTCCCAAAGAGAAAACTCTCTCCATGAATGAAAATTAGCAGCTATTCTGCAGTTTACATTTGTCTGAGGCTGAGTGACTCTTTGCCCCAGGCCACACAGCTAGTACTTGTCAGAGGGGGCACTTGGGCCAGGTCTTCCTGATGCCCAGGTTGGCTCTCTGCCCACCCAGATTCATTCCAACTCAGCCAGTCTCTAATATTAGCTTACGAAAAGGCTTATAAGAAAGTCTGTTGGGGGAGGGGGTGAAGCATGATTGGATGCATCTTAAAGACAAATAGAAATGAATCTGGAGATCTTGGTTGAAATGCTGGGTCTGTTTCAGTTATTAACCAGGTGTCCTTGCAAGCCATTTCCTCTCTCTAGGTTTCAGTCTCCTGCAAATGAAGGTGTTGACTGAATGGCTAGGATAGCCCTGATGTTCTCTGTTCTAAAGCCTCTCCCAGCTCTGACATTTCCTGTTCTAAGGCCCCTCTCAGGCATGACATTCTGTTTTAAGGTCCCTCCCAGCTGCGACCAATCCTGTTCTAAGACCCCTTCTACGCCTGACATTCCGTGTTCTCCTAGCTCTAAGGTCACTCCCAGATCTAAAATTCTGTCTCAGTTTACTGAAGATTAATCAGTGCTTTGGATTCCTATGTCACAGTTCTCTTCCATTAGTAACACTTGCATTGGGGCAACATTCTTGCTCACATGGTATCCATCATCACACCAGGTTTCATAGTCCTAGGACATCCTAAGTCAGCACTTTTGCCCATCAGTGCTGGAGAGGGATGGTAGTGAATGTTGATAATAAAGACATCTCAAATCTATTAAGTGTTTCAAAGTTTCCAAACACTTTCTTTACAAGAATTGAGACAGGGTGGATAGTGTGGGGTTTATTACAGATTTATTACCCCATTTTACAGGGAAGCAAACTGAGACTAAGATACAAAATAATTGTCCATTGTTCCCTTAACTAGTAACTGGCTGAGGTGAAATTCAAACCCAAGTAAAATTCAAGGCCCAAGTTCCACCTGCAGCAATGTGATGATTTTGAGTGGTACTGGAGGTGAGAGGTGAAGGCTTGGCACAGACAGTCAGGGCAAGGGTTGTCGGGGTAGCAGGAAGGGGCAGAGTGTGGACACTTCCTTTGGAGTCTGTAACCAAGTCCATTATCACTGTTCATCAGAAGGCTGGAAGGTGCCTTTTTATATATCTTAATATTATCAGGCACTGGGCTTTGGCAGGAAAATAGCCTTTCTCCAAGGGGGCTTCTCACTTGATCAGGGGGCCAAGGAATGCCTAGACCAGGGGCTGCTGAATATGGGAGAGCTGGCCAGCTGCCCAGCTAACCTCTGATGAACCAGAGAGAGAAGGCAAATGCAACAGTCAGATGAGGAGGAGACAGCCTGCCCCAGCAATATTCCCCAGGAAAGAGGAACCCAGAAACCTTCTCCTCTAGGACAGCAAGGCACCACTCAAGAATATATCACAGAGGTCAATCTTCCTAGGCTCCAGCTGCTAGGTAACCTATGTCTGAAGGTCTTAACAATCCCTCCTCATCATTAATTATTCAACTAAGTGGTCCCAGCTTTTCTTACCTGGTGCTTCAATTAATTGCTTGTAGACACTCAGGAAGGCAGACTCAGCCTCCTGGCTTCTCTTACTAAGGGCAACCACCTTTGGGATCCAGAGGAAAAAAAAAACAAGACAAGAAAGAAAGAGAAAAAGAAAAAAGAGAGAAGATCACTGGTAACTATGGGAATCAGAGTCTGGGGTTGAACTGTAGCTTTTTACATGTGAGCACCCCTGGGGACAGGATGAGGGAGAGAGCCTGCAACATGCCCACTTGTCGCATCATTAATTACGTTAACTAATCATAATCAATATTTAAGTGTTTACTTAATATTTATTTAATTTTAAAATTTAAATTACATTTATTATTAATTAATTCATACTTTTATTAAGCACCTACTGTGCGCCAGGCATTGTACTGGGCACTGGGTTTGCGAAGACAAACATGAAATCTGTCCTTCTCTCAAGGAACTTATGGGGTGGGTGGGTGTGGGGACAGCACTTATCTATACAAGCAAATCAGCATAACACAATTCAAAGCAATTTTTAGAGGAAAAGAAAGCTCATAACTGGGGGAGTAGGATGGCCTCGTGTAAGTGGTAGAATCTGGGGTGCAGCTGGGAGAAAGCTGAGGATGCTTGGGAAAGAGAGATGATGAGGAAGGCACCCCAAATATGGGGATGTTAGCTGAGGGGCCTCTTTCAAGCTGTTGCAGAAGCAGGATGTTCTAACAACACTTCTATTTTGTTTTTTTTAGGGAACATGTATATACACGTTTGTGCTCTCACATGTGTTTTGGGAGAATGGTTAAGTTGGAGAAAACCTCAGTTTTCTGCTTCTAAAAATGAAAATGAACCCAGAGAAGCTGCTCCAATTAAAAAATAAATTGAAAGGTTCTTAAAACTCTTTAGATATCACATGGCTTCTTCAACAAGGAGTGAGCCATCGATGGCAATGAATGAATGAGGAAATCAAACCGTAGCATTCTATGAGGCGACAGAGTGCCTTCATTCATTCAGAAATATTTATTGAGTGCCTACCATGCACAGAACTGAGAAAACCTCTCTTGTCCCGCCCCTCCTTTTTACCCTCTCAACACACACATATGCACACATGTGCACACACATACACGTGTGCACGTGCACACACACACACACACACACACACTTTCCATTCAAACTCCAAACATTGGAGAATGACACCAACTGGATCTCTGCCCATCTTGGTTACCTCACCCATGCCAAACAGGCTTTGTGCGACCCACACAATAGAAACAAGACAGTCTTGGCCTCGATGCCTTGTTATTCATTTGACCACAGCTGTCAAATCCCACCCCTAGAAGTTCCCAAGGATGGTCCACACTCTTTGGGTGTATGCATATTTGGCTGTGATCTCTCAGTTCTTGGTTCTCAAGTTGAGGGGGCCTTTGCAATAGTCTTGTTATCAGGAGATGTGGACTGTGATGGGGTTTACCATATCAGATATGAAAACATATTTTCTCTCTACTCTAGAAAAATCTGACATTAATATGATTTCCTACCTGTGTGATCCTTCTTTCCTTTTCTCTTTTATCCCTTTCTTCCTCTCCTTTGCTACCTCCCTTCTTCCTCTTTTCCTCTTTCCTCCCTCTTCTCCCTTCTTCCAATCTGTACAGAACTAAAATTGCCTTTAATTCCTGCTTTTCTGAGTCATTCAAGACAATAATATAACAACAGCTGACATTTCTCTCTCACTTAAAGGTTTTACAAAGCTCTTTACATATATTCTCTCAACTGACACTCACAACTATCCCATGAAGTAGGAGCTGTTACCATTCTCATCTTCCACATGTGCAAACTGGGGCTCTGAGTTTAAGTGACTTGCTCAGGGTCACATAATGGGGAAGTGTCTGAGGTTGGATTTGAACTCACGTCTTCCTGATTGCAAATCCAGTGCTCTAGCCACTAAATCAGGTCTCCCCTCTACCAATAATAGCTAATGTTTTTATAGCATTTAAGGTGTGCAAACAGTATCTCATTTGATTCACACAAAACCCTGTGAAGTAGGTGCTATGTTATTTCCACTTGACAGAAGAGAAAACTGAGGTTCAGGGTCATACAAATAGGATCTGAACCCAGGAAGGTCTGCCTGACTCCCAGTCCAGGGTTCTAGTCATGCTTCCATGAAACTCATCCAAGCTCACTGCAAGCCTCAAAGTCCTGCATTTGAATGAGATACAATTGCCTATGTCTTCTTATTCAATTGGAATCTTGAATTCCCATCCATCCTTCCCTGAACTGCCTTCAAACCAGAGTTAAATAAATCCCTACAATACATTTCTGATAAGATCTCCCTTTTAATCATTTACCACGTGATTGTTGGGGTCTACCTTCAATCTGGGAAGGAGAACTTCCTGAGGCTGCCTCTAATTGGCCCTTTACAAAGGCAGTATAATAAAGCTGATAATAATAACGGTGGTGATAATTCTTGTTTATGAAATGCTTTTATGATACCAAGCACCAAGGAAATATTCTCTCATCTAAGTGTTCTATAGTGCTGAGATTGTTCAACCTTAATCTGTGGGTTCCAAGTCTACACCATGCCTGAGATTGAAGCCTTTCGATAATGTAGGTGACCAGATACTGCTTGAAGACCTCTCCTGATGAGGAACTCATCACTTCTTGATGAGCATAACCCATTCTACTTTGGGACAGTGGGAAGGAATATCACCCCCATTTTACAGAGGAGGAAACTGAGGCAGAGGGTAAGTGACTTGCTCAGGATCACCCTACTAGGAAGTGACCAAATTTGAACTTGGGTCTTCTTAACTCCATCCCTGGCACTCTATCTGTTTTTACCACTGGTTGCCTCATTAAGGAATGTTGTCTTGTAATATCTTTTCTTAAAATCATTCACCAATTTAAAGAGCTATGAGGGATCTCAGAGGTCATCATCTAGTCCATCCCTGCCATAATATACTTGGCAAGTGGTTACATAGGGTCAGCTTGAAGACCTCCAAGGAGGAGAAACTTGCGACCACCCAGGGAAGTCTGTTTCATTCTGGGATGATTCTAATTGCTAGTGAGTATTTATTTCCTCGCATCCTGACAAAGTCAACCTCTTTGCAATTTCTACATATTGCTCTCAGTTCTTCCCTCTGTGGACAAGTCTCTTCTACATGAAAATCCTTCAGTTACTTGAATTCGGCTCTCATATACCTGCTTCTTCTGACTCCTTCCCCAATTTTTTTCCCCCTTTTTCTCCTCCAGATGGAATACCCCATCTTCTTCCAGTGACGCCATGTACTCAGAGTCTTTCATCTTCCTGCTTTTCCTCCCCTGGATGCCTTCCTACTAATCAAAGGATCCTAGAAACCAGCCTAGAATTGGAAGGATCCTAAGCAGCTGTCTAGTTCAATACTCTCATTTTCTGGGAAAGTACTGAAGGCCAGAAAAGTTAAACAACTTGCCCAAAGTCACAAAGGGTGTCAGGATCAGAGCAAGGATCAATATCTTTCCCAAAGTGTGGTACCCAGAACAAGACTCCAAAGGGGTGTTGTCCAGAACTGAACTCCAGTTGTGGCTTTCACAAGGCAGAGTTAAGAGGTATCAAAAAGAAGGTAGCAGCCTGGTCAACGTAACTCAATTAGCTTGAGTAACAAAGATTCCTCCAAATGTCATTTCTCCTTGGACTTGAGGCATTTTTTCTTCCACTGCCTTCACACTCTTGAAATTCCTGTGCTTTTTCCTCCCTGGAGCATCCCTCTGACCTGCATAGTCCCTTTCTCCTAATAGGAATTCCTATTAGGACCTCCATTGTGAGGAAGAGCTCAGGCAGCCATTTTTTTTTCCTTTCATGGCTCTGATTTCTGACTCTCTGACTCCACCATCAACCCTGCACTGCCCTCCTCACCCTACTGTCTTATTTTGTGCTGTGTTTATCCTCAGCATTCAGCACAGTGCCTGGCATACAGTGGGAGCTTAATAAATATTTGTTGACTTCTTCCTGCCTAAAGAGGCATAGGCCAGATAGCTCCTTGGCTAGGATTATAAAGCTAAGTGGTACGTATCTGACTTTTGGACAAACATACTAGAACATTGACATTCAAATGAACTACCCTTCAGAGCAGTTTGCTTCAGAGGCTATTCATCAATTCTAAAGATGAATATAAAAAAAATCTTTCTTCAAACCCTTCTGGAAGCTCCTTATTTGGAAGTGGTTGTGAGCCATTCACAGTCTAGACAATTTAATCCAACAAATATTTTTTTCTCTTCTGAATGCTCTTTAGAGAGGTGGTTAGGTGGTGTAGTGGACCATGGTGGTCAGATTGTTTAATTTCTTAGGGCCTCAGTTTCCTCATCTTTAAAATGAGGAATCTCTAAGCTTGTTTCCTTTTTTAAACTGTTTGTATGATCTTTGCTTTTTGGGGGTAGATTTGAATTTTGGAAGTGGTCCAAAGCTTTTCAGAGGCTAGGCTGGTCACTACAGTGGGTGGCCAAGCTGGGTAGCATTAGTTAGATTTTTAATATGTGACATGATTAGAAATGGATGTTTTTACATGGCTTGGAAACAGGCCCTGAAGACAATTCCAAGGGGAATTTCAAAACCATTTTGGGCAAAGACTTCATCTGGAATAAGAGTGTGGCTTCCTAGAGTGACAACATTTGTCGAATCACAGATGAAAGGGACCTCCAAGGCTCCTTCATTTGACCCATTCCTGAACAAGAAAAGAATCCTCTCCCTAATGTACAAGGGGTCATCCAATGTTGATTGCACACCTCTAGAGATGGGGAACTCACTGCTTTTTGTGGTATCTCATTGTACTCTGGAATAACTTAATGTTTAGGAGTCTGTTAGCATCTGAGAAAAGGAGTTAGCAACTGAATAACACTAATCTTGGGGCAAATGATATTACCTCTCTGAACCTCAGTTTCCTGAACTGTCAAAATGGCAGTAGGGGTGGGAGAATATCTGCTTTACTAACATCCAAGAACTAGGGAAGGTATAGTCTCATTGTCGTTTGCCCTGACATTAATAAACTATGGAGAATGTCCAGAGAAAGGCAACTCAGGAAATTGTGAGGTTCAAAGGAGACAAAAGTGTAAAAATACTCAGGAAGGATTTAATATATGCTTTTCCCTCCCTCCCTCCCTTTCTCCCTCTCTCCCTTCCTTCCTTCCTTCTTCCTTCCTTCCTTCCTTCCTTCCTTCCTTCCTTCCTTCCTTCCTTCCTTCCTTCCTTCCTTCCTTCCTTTCTCCCTCTCTCCCTTCCTTCCTTCCTTCCTTCCTTCCTTCCTTCCTTCCTTCCTTCCTTCCTTCCTTCCTTCCTTCCTTCCTTCCTTCCTTCCTTCCTTCCTTTTCTTCTTTCCTCCCTCCTTTCTTCCTTCCTTCCCTTCTTCCTATTTTACAAATATCAAAAATTCTTCTTCTTATAAGCATTATCATTACTTACTCCATTCCATTACTTATTGAAGAGGGAGACAAGGAGACATAATTTTCCTCATGTTCCCTTGAACAAAGTTTTGCATAAACATATAAAAACATTTATTTAACAACAAACTTCCCTTGTGAAGGAGGGCAGAAAGAAATGCACAGAATTCTGGAGTGTGTGTGAAAATTTGTATATGTGTGTGTGTGTGTGTGTGTGTGTGTGTGCGTGAGAGAGAGAGAGAGAGAGAGAGAGAGAGAGAGAAAGAGTGTGTAGGGGCAGTTCAGGTAGTGTCATCTCAAAGAGGTCACAAATAGAGAGACCTTTGAAATCTCAACATCCGAAATAGTCTGTGGCTGACAAAGCACAAGACATTGACATCACACTTTTTTTCCCTAATAGATAAGGGATTAAAATAAGTTTGGTCTCCCAAGTATTAAAATAAGAGGTGTAGTTGTGTTATCAGGAAGAGGCTAAAGCCAGAGGGATGTGAGAAACTCTTTCTTCCTCCTGGTTTCCGTCTATCAGGTAGGTTATAAATGGCAACTCTTGGGACACCCAAAAGCCAGATTTCTACCAGCTGCTGGGTCATAGTTCACTTGGGGTCTAGGGGACCTGGAAGACAACTGGGGAAGGACTGGGTTTGGAGTCAAGAAGCCTGGATTTTGAGTTTACCTCAGGTATTTAAGTAGCTGTGTGACCCTAGGTGAGTTGTTTAACCTCTTTGGACCTCAGTTTCCTCATCTGTAACATGTCAGGTATAGAGTTGATGGCCTCTAAGTTCTTTTCCAGCTCAGATTGGTTATTTTTCAAACATGGCCCTGGAAGATGGGGGAGAAATAGAGGATTGGCTGGCCTACATTGGGCAGGGTTGCTTGGGGAAACTATATCATACAAGGAGTAGTTGAAGGAATTGAGGTGTTTAATATGAAGAAAGCAGCCCCAAGGGACAACCTGACAATTGTCTTCAAATATTTATGGGGCGGTCATGCAGATGACAGAGGACACTTGTTCTTTGTGTCTCTAGAAGGAAGAACCTAGAACAGTGGGTGGAAGTTACAAGAAGGCAGATCTTGACTCAATATTAAGTCAACAATGAAATATGTCTGATATTATCACAGAATTGTGTGAGCTGGAAGGGACTTTAGCTCTCTGGTCTAATCTCTCTCATCTAGCCTAACTTACACCTGAAGGGGATCCCCACCTTGAAGCCAGGCTCTTTGTAAGGGACTGACTTACAAAGTCAGTAGGGATTTCCTGTCGTTCTTGGTATTCAGGAAGATTACGAAAATCTCAGAGTTGGAAGGGCCAGTGAGCACACAGGAAGCACTTAATATATGCTTTCCCTTCCTTTCCTTTTCTCTCTTCCTCATTTTCTTCCTCTCCTCTTCCTTCCTTCCTTCCTTCCTTCCTTCCTTCCTTCCTTCCTTCCTTCCTTCCTTCCTTCCTTCCTTCCTTCCTTCCTTCCTTCCTTCCTTCCCCCAATTCCACTTAATGGCTCTTTTCGGGACCCTTCTGGCTTCAGAGTGATTATCAGTAGTAACTGTTGCTCTTTCCCTCCGGTTATTTACTTCTTTCTTTTCTGTTGCTCATTAAAGGGGCCATTCCCTGATTATTTCTTACAGAGACCTATTCACTAAATGGGCATTAACTCACTCTAAGTGAGTACCTGAATAGACCAAGTTCTCCCATTGCATCGTGGGCCTTCTCCAGTCATCCTGATGAATATCTGGTCACTGGATCCAGATGGCTCAGGAGAGGAAAGTGAGGTTGGTGACCTTGCACAGCCCTCCCTCACTCAAAACAAAGTCAAATGCAAATCATGTCATCATTTCTCTGATGTCATGGTCTTCTTCAAAAACGAAGGATGAACACACAGACTGACAGTTTACCAACAATCTCCTCTATCTCATCTTGGTAAGTAGTCATTTAGTCTTTTCCTAAAGGCATCCAGTAGAGGAAAACCCACTCTTGGTCTAGGTAGTCCATTCCCCTTTTGGCCAGCTCAAAGTACTAGAAAGTTTTCCCTTAAATCAAGTACAGATCTGCCCATTGCTCCCAATTCTACCCTTGGGTCAAGTCTAATTCTTCTGCATGGCAGCACTTAGCAATAACTATCTTGTCTTCTTCCCTGGGTTTTCTGGATTCCAGGCTAACACAAGCTCATATGGCCCTAGAATAAGTTGATTTGGCTCCTTTGTATACTCTCTGAGGTGCTGACCATGATACTGCAGGAGTGGTCTAGTTAGGGTAGAGGACAACAAAACTTTCATCATCCTGGTCATAAATACTTGGCTTCTCTTAACACAAAGCCTAAGATCAATTGGCTTTTCTGGTTAGTATCAAATTATTGATGCATATTGAGTTGGTGGCCCACTGGAAATCTCAGATCCTTTTCAGATCAGTTGCTATCTAGCCTTGCCTCCTTCTGGTATTCTGAACTTGTGAAATTGGATTTTTTGAGTCAAGTGAAGGATTTTACACTTTCCCTTATGTAATTGCACCTCATCAAATTCAGCTCAATGCTATGGCCAGTCAAGATGTAAATTCTATTACTAGTGTGTTAACTATCCCTTCTAACTTGCTGCTATTTAGTGAGCATGTCATCTATGCCTTTATTGAAGTCAATGATAAAAAGGTTAGATGGAACATGGCCAAGGACAGATGATCCTAGAGGCACTCTACTGGAGACCTCCTTTTGGGTTGACACAGAATAATTAATTAATACTTAATATTCTTTGCATCCAATTACTCAACGGGTTCTGAACTTACCAATACTAACTCTACTATATCACATGAGAACAGCATGATAAACTGTCAGGGACCAGTCAGCCAACAAGTGTTTATTATATGTTTACTATTTGCCAGAAACTATGCTGGAAACATGAAGAAATAGAACCAAGAATGGGGAAACAAGAATTACATAAATTGGTATATACAAGATAAAGAGTGACTGGAAGGCAGCCTTGGGATGGGGAAGAGGAAGTCTGTAGAACTAGGAGAGACCTCCCAAAGGAGGTGGTGCTAAGGCAAGAATTTCTGACATGGGACACAGCCAATGCAAAGGCATGGTGATGGGAGAGAGAATGCTGTGTGTGAGCATCCGTGAGTAGGTTGTAAGGTCTAAGTGAGTATGTGAAACAGAGTAACACAGCAAAGTACTGGAAAGATAGCAAGGGGTTAGGTTGTGAAGAGTTTTAAATACCAAATGAAGGAGTTTATACTTGACAACCTGGTTTTAAAGCCCTTTTCTGTAATTTGTTTGTTGTGTGGCCATAGATAAGTAACTTGACCTCTCTAAGCCCGGTTTCTTCATTTGTAAAATGGGTACATCAATACTCATAAGTACCTAGCATCACAGAGTAGATGTGACACTCTAATGAGACAATGTACGTAAAATATTTGAAACACTACACAAATATCAGTCACTGCCATTACCTTCTGAAACAGCCCTAATTATTAGGAAAGTTTTCCTTCCATCAAACTCACACAGTGGGAAAGTGATAAATATTTGTTGGAAAGAAATGAAAATGCTAGAGAAGAAAGAAACTGGATGAGAAGATGGACAGATGCCTCTTCCAGTGGTCATGGTCTATGATTATGGAGGCCGCTTAGTGTACTGGAAAGAACACTGAATTTAGAATCGAAGGTTTGAATCCTGGGTTCATCAATTACTACCTTAGGCAAGTCACTTAAACCCTCTGGGACTTGGTTTACTCATTCGTAAAATGATGAGTTTGGATTAGATCAAAAGTATCAGATAAGCTGTCTGCAACATACCCTATTCTATGACCTGAACCAGATGAAAGTATAATTGGGAAATATCAGAGACCAAAGTGGAGCTGTCCAATTAGTCTTGCTAGTCTAATTAGCCCAATTAGGCTAAGACAAAGGCCATCTTTCGCATAGATAGAAGCACCATTGCCCACCCTACATCATGACTGTCATGGGCACCATGATGATGCAAAGGATCATGGGGGCACAGCTTTATATCTAGAAGGGACCTCTTCTAACACCTTCAATTGACAGAGGACAAAACAGAGAGGACAAGGGAACAAATATAGTCACTGACAGAATTATAATTTGAATCCGGGTTCTTAGACATCAAATCCTAAGTTGTTTCCAATGCCCAAGTGGGTAATGGTAATAATACCGTTAGTAAATTTACAAGTCACAGTGCTGCTCCCGCTAAATTAGAGAAAAGCTTCTGCCAGCGATACAGAATAACTATCAGACTTTAATGATTAAGAAAAAAAAAACTGTTAAAGGCTTGGTTGAGGGAAGAGGGAGATTAGATTTGTTCTGCTGGGCCGTAGAGCTAACAGCAGTGGACTGGAGAGGGGTGGATTTACACTTTATGGAACTAAAAAACTGCCCAACATCTGAGCTACCCCTAAGTGCAAGGTAGCGTCCTTCCCTTCACTGGAGATCTTCAAGCAGGAGGCTGGATGACCACTGGTCAGGGATGTTTCAGTGAGGAAGCTTGTTCAGACCTCTGAGAGCCTTCCAATTCTGAGGTTCTACAGTTCTGTGCCAGGGAGAGAGAGGGAGAGAGATTGTATATGGAGCCCAAGGAAATCAGATTAATAAAGGTGGCAGGAAGAGAGGGCAGATGATATGAGACCTGGAAGGAAGAAAGCAAGCAGGAGGTCCATCCCATTACAGAGTTGCCAGTGTGTGCCAGGCACTGAGAGTCAAACAGGACTCATCTGCCTTTGGCAGAATTCCTAACGGTGCTGTTAGGAACACAGCCACCATGAATCATTGATGGGGCTGAGCAAATGGAAATTATCATTTAATGCTGGAGCTTAAATAAAAAATAAGAATTTTCCTTTTTATTTAAATATTTGGTTGTTGACTCTGGTATCTCTTGGACCATGGTGGGGGGAGGGATGAGAGGAATAGGTGGTGATGGGAACTGGGGTGGGAGAGAGATGAAGTTCAATACACAGAAGTCAAAAGAACCGCCCCTTCTGCATCCCATCTTGGAGAATGCACACGCACGCAGAAGAGGGCTTTCTGATGTCATAACGTGGGCCTGGGGATGGGCCCTAGATCCAGTGTCTGACCTGCACATAGCAAATCTGTCCCTGTGTCATTCAAAATGCATGGGCATAAATCATTCACTTGAGTTGAAAGCTTTAACATCTGGCGAGGAAGTCCCTGATTCCAAGGCATGAGCGTCTAGCTTCCTGATTCGTTTGTTTATTTGAGGTGGGAGGGGGATGGGAAAGTTCAGCCAACACACACTTAGAGATGATGGATGGGGAGGGGAGAGCCTCAGAGCATCATGGCAGCATCCATTAATTCACCATTCTCTGGTTAGAGGAACTATGGGATGGCTACTTTACGGACACCCCCAAACATATATATTTGACTCTATAATGATAAGAACCACAGCTCTTCATTTCTGTGGCCCTCTGAGATGTACGAATCACCTTTTTTAGGTGGTATTTGAATCTGACACTCCCCCCATCTTCCTATTAGATTGAGTTGAGTAGAAATGAATGAATTAGAGAAGAGAAGAGGGAGGCAGCATTGGCCTCTGTAAATAATGTTCTGGTTAAGCTAAAACTCAATTCAATAAAACAATGTTAATTAAATACCTTCTATGGATGAGGCAGAACCAGTGTGGTAGGGTGGAAAGAGCTGGTCTTGGGGGCTGGAAGACCTGAGTTCAAATCCTGCCTCTGACATATACTGTCTGACCCTGAGCAAGTCACTTAGCCTCAATTTCCTTATCTGTAAAATGGGAATAATAATGGCACTTAGCTCCCAGGATTGTTGCAAGGATAAAAATTTGATTATATTTATAAAGCGCTTGGCAAACCTTAAATAAAAGATAATCTTAGCTAATAACAGGACAGCAAAAGCAAAATAGCCAAAGGACTATAGGGTTAGAGCTTCAAGGGACCATAGAGGTCATTCATCCACCCTAACTCTCATTTTACAGATGAGGAAACTGAGGCCAAGGGTAGGCAGAAAGGGATAGCCTTGGATTTGATCCCAATCTTCTGTCTACAAAACCACTATACTGACCACCTCCCTCACCCTCTTTGGGTTTCTATTCTGCTGAAGTCTCATCAGGCCCTCAACCAATAAGCATTTATTAAGCGCCTACTGTATGCAAGGCATGGTCCTAAGTGCCGGGAATATAAAGAAAAATAAAAAAAGGTTTTATTTTAATTAGAGAGACAACATGTATATAAATAACCACACAAGATACATACAGAGTAGAGGTAGGTGGCCTTTGAGGGGCATCAGTGGCAGCTGGAGGACCAGGAAAGGCCTCTTGTGGGATGTGGCTCTCATTCTAATTAATTAATTAATTAATGCCAACATTAATATTAGTCTATATTCCGTGAGCTCACACACATTAAAGAGGAGTTTGGTAGAAGGGGATTTAAGTAGAGAAAACATGAAAAAAATATGGCAAGTAGCAACGTACAGGTAAACATCTTTCCTTGGATATATGCTATTAAGTAAAACCTTAAGAAGGGGGTCCTTAACCTGGATCTGTGAACTTATTATTACTGTTATTTTTAACTGATGACTGTATATTTATTATTTATTGCTATTCCAAACTATATTTATTATTATGATATATTATCATTTTAACTAATAACTGCATATTTATTATAATTTATTATTTTAAATAACTATATTAATATAATTTATTGCTATTTTAACTAACAGCATGTTTATTATAATTTATTCTTATTATTTTTAACTGGTAAGTGTAATTATTGTAATTATTTATTTTTCAAGACTGGATCTCACTATCTTGCCCAGGCTGAAAGTGGCAACTCCTCTGTGAGGTATATGGCAGAGATGAGGCAATAGGCCCATCCACTTCAAGGATGAAGTGGAGGTGAGGGTCACGGTCTTGGGCCATCCTTGGTCGATGGCATCCCTGAGAGGCTGAGGTGATCCCAAGGCATACATGTATTGTGTGAATGTATGTGTGTGTATGTGTGTTTGTAGGTGTGTGCATGTGAGTGTGTGAAGGATGGATGGCAGATTAATGAGAACTTTCTCTGGGCGAGGGAAACTTGTAGCCAACTCCTACAAGCCTTTTCTTAACTCCCTGATCATTCTCCCTTCCAAAACTACCTTGTATCTATTTTGCATATTCAATCATTATATACACACACATCCATGTTGTCTCCCTCATTAGCTTCCTGACAGCAGGGCTTCTCTTAAGTTTCTTTGTATCTCCAAGAGCTAAGCGTACTGCCTGACACATAGTAGGTGCTTAATAAATTCTTGTGGATTGATTAAGTGATGGGAAGGAACCCCGGATTGGGAGTCAGAAGTTCTGGATCAGGTAACTTACTGGCTGTCTGACAATGGGCAAACCATTGCCTTTTTCCAAGACTTAGTTTCCTTATCTATAAAACAAGGATGGTGATACACTCCCTATCTCACAGTGTGGTGGCTGTGAAGAAAACACTCTGTAAACTGTAAAGTGTTATAGAAATGGGAGCCATTAGTGTTATTATTAGCATCTTTTCCCAGTCTGACTCCTGGAAGGTGTCAGGAACCGAAAACTTGTAAACATCGGAGGCTTCAGGGACAAGCCAACCTCTGAGGCTGCCTCTTCAGCATCTATCTTTGATTTTTTAAAAAATTTATTGAGGGTGAAAAAGGGCAAGGCCATAGAGTCTAGGCTTGCCATTTTATGTAGAAGGAAACTGAGACCTGACAGGGGAAGAGATTTGCCCAGTTAACCACTCAGGTATCAAAACTAGCACTCTTTCCCTGGCATGGCATTCATTAGAGAGAGGATTCTTTGCATTGCTTAGTTTTTCAAGTAGTCCCTATGCATTTTCTCAACTAGATTGTAACTCCTAGAGGAATAGAACCTCATATGCACTTTCATCCATCCATCCATCAGTTCATCTATCCATTTATCCATCCACTCATCTACTCTTCCATGAACTCATTAAGCATTTGTTAAGCACCTACTATGTGCAGGATAGAGGCAGGTAGGTGGCTCAGTGGAAAGAGTGCTGGGTCTAGAGTTAGGAAGACTCATCTTCCTGAGTTTAAATGTAGCCTTGGATACTAGCTGTGTGATTCTGGGCAAGCCACTTCATCCTGTTTGCCTCGGTTTCCTCATCTGGAAAATGAGCTGGAGAAGGAAATGGCAAATGACGCCAGTGTCTTTGTCAAGAAAACCCTAAATATTCATTGAATGAATGAACTGAATGCAAGCACAAAGCCAAAACAGCTTACATTCCCCTGGGAAGAGGCAGGAAAAGACAAAATGTACATAGATAGACAAATGTAAAACACACCTAGAGGGAGCTAGAGATTCTCTTAGGCGTGTGTGTGTTTGTCCTTCCTTGCTGAAGAAGAAAGACCATGCCATCAGAGAAATGATGACATGACTTGCACTTGACTTTGCGTTGAGTGAGGGAGGGCTGTGCAGGTCATCAGCCTCACTTCTCCTCCAGAGCCATCTGAATCCAGTGACCAGATATTCATCAGGATGACTGGAGATGGCCCAGGATGAGGCAATTGGGGTTAAATAACTTGCCAAAGGTCACACAGCTAGTGAGTGTCAAGTGTCTGAGGTGAGATTTGAACTCAGGTCCTCTTGATTCCTGCACTGGTGCTCTATCCACTGTACCACCTAGCTGTCCCTTCTCTCAGGTAAAGATGAGGAGGAAGAACATAGAATGGAGTGCCTCCTCTAGGTTAGATGTAGCAAATGGCTGAATAACGAATGGGTGCTTATCGTATGACCTAATGAATGAGTGAATGATTGCAAAAATGCATTTGGAAGGCTCCCTGAGCTCATCCTCTTGGGATGGGAAAAAGAAATAAAATCCTGCACCAAGAAGAAACTAAAAATTCAATTAAATCCAACAAACATTTATTAAGTGCCTACTATATGCCAGGCACTGTACTAAGCACTGGGGCAAAAGACAGACCCTACCCTGAAGGAACTCCCAATCTAATGGAAACCAAAACCCTGGAAGTCTCAGATGAAATGGAGATTTTAGGAAGTATCCAGGGCCTTTGAAAGGGCAAAGAAGAAGACAGTGTAGGTGGGACTCAGGTCATAAGATTTAGAGCTGAAAAGGACCTTACCCAACATTTAGTTCAACCCCCAATTTTACAGATGGGGAAAATGAGTCAGGAAGATCTGAGTTTGAATCTTGCTTCAGGCACTTCCTAGCTATGTGACCCTGCGCAGGTCACTTAATCACTCTCTCTGCCTCAGTTTCCTCATCTATAAAATAAGGATAATAGTAGCATTGATTTCACAGGTTCTTTATAAGGATCAAATGAGATAGCATATATGAAGTGCTTTGCACACTGTAAACCATATATAAACACATGCTTAATTCTAGTGCCTTCCCTTAGTGAATTATCTTCAATTTATCCTGTATGACTATGTTTTTATCATTGCTATTATTATTAACGATGATAACTACGATTTATATAGCACCTACTATGTGCCAGACACAGTGCTAAGGCATTTTGTAATTATTATCTCATTTGATATATGTAAGCTATTTGTACATAGATGTTTGTATATCATCTCCCTCACAGGCAAACCGACCTCACTGGTTCTGTTATCATCTCCATTTTACAGCTGAGAAAGTCGAGGATATGCCATCAGGCTTCCTATTTTAATGAATTATTCTGAGCTATCTCTGGTGATGGATACTCTCTGGGGATAGTCCTTTGTTGTAATATGGGGCCTGAAAACAGGTAGCTCTTGATGAGGAGGGACTTGGCTTCCCAAAACTGTGTGATGCTCTAGTTTTGCTCCTAACTCTGACCTAAATCTGGCTTGTTAAGAAGAGCTCTGGTCTGTCATTTATAATAACTAGTATGCTATATAGAGCTATGAGGCTTGCAAACATAGACTATCTTGCTTATCATTCCCATCTTACAGATGAGAAGACTGAGTACAGAGAGATTCAATGACTGACTGGGAAGAGAGCTAGATTTGGAGCCAGAGGCCCTGCTACTTATAACTTGTATGACCTCGGCAAGTTATCTCACTTCCCTGGGCTTCAGTTTATTTATCCATAAAAATGAAGGAATGGGACTAGATGGACCTCTTCTGTTCTTTCAGGTCTGAAGTTATGATCCTGTGACTTAGGGCCAGACAAGTAATAAAAATCTGAGTACGATACCTGATCTTCTCCTCTCTCACTCCTATACTCTATCCACTACTGCTCTCCAGCCTTATGCCTTATTGGTCACGTGACTTTGAGCAAGTCTCTTCTTTTTTCTGTGACTCAGTTGCCTTCCCTGGAAAATAAGGGGGATGGACTGGATAGTCCCTCCCAGCTCTGACAATCTTATCCTGTGATTCTAAATCACCCAAGCAGACAGCAGCAATCCCTTCTCATTCTCTTGGCCACTCTTTTGTCTTCATCAAAGAGCTATAAAGGCCTCAAACCCACAGTGCATTGAGCCTGATGGAGAGGAAGTGGTACTTGGGTGAAGGAATGGGGAAAGAAGCAGGCTGTTTCTAATGTTTGTAACTATTCTCCATCTTAAAAACACACACATACGTATATACACAGAATACATGTACATAAATGTGCACACACATGCATGTATACACATGCGTACATATATGTACATGTACACAAAATCTATACATTTAGGGCAGAGAATAATTACAAACATTAGAAATAGCTTTCCCCATATATATATGCATGCATATCTATATCAGTTTTCTACCACCATCTATCTCTCATTTATCTATCTATCTATCTATCTATCTATCTATCTATCTATCTGTCTATCTATCTATCTATCTATCCATCCATCCATCCATCCGTCTATGGCAGGGAACACGGTGCTTCCAAACGTCTGGCTTAATAAGCTCTTTCCCCACAGCCTCACACAGGAGCACCAACACATATGTATCAGGTTCCCCGAAATCTTGGACGCTGGTGCTAAAAGCCCGGCTGTGGTCCTGTCGGCCCCGAGAGTGGAACAGAAAATGAAATGTCCCCCCATTGAAGGTTGGCAGGGATGCTATTACCGACGGTGTAATCATCAATTACCCCCATTGCAAGCTACTGATTTTATAATTATCCGAGTTCCAACTTCTAACCTCAGCGCTGCAGCAAGCAACGTTGCCTGGCAAGTCTAACAGGAGGCTTTTACGAACCCCTCCCCCTCATTCCCCTGCCCCCCCTTTTTTCTTTCTGGGGGAAATCTTCTCGGCCTCCACAGAAGACTGAATTTGCAATTGCTTGTCATTCAAAACAAAGGCAAACCACTCATTTGTAATTCACCAGCCACCTGAACAGGCTGCCGGCTTCCCAGGCTGACTCTCTCCAAGCATGCACGCACCGTAGCACAAAGTTCATTTTTCTATTGTTAAAATTGTATAAGCTGGGGCTTTTTTCTTTTTTTTTTTTTTAGCAGCGAGTACACAATTCCGCCTGCTTTCCGTGAGTGCTCCTGGCATCAAAGGAATGGAGGGCCTTTCTTTCACTGCCTCGCTGCCGAAACATTTTGCTTTGGGGTGTTGGGCGAAAGAAATTGGCGATATGCTGCCGTAAGGAGCTGAAAACGATCAATTACGCACGGAGGCACCATATGTGTGCGTCGATGGAAGCTTTCATGGGGCAAAGTTATGCCCCTTTGGGGTGCGGGCCCATTATCTGTCATCTGTAAGTGGTTTCTGAGAAGTCATTGGGATGGAAATGGGAGGCAAGGGCTCTAGGACCCCAACAGTCAAATGGAGACCACAGAGCACATAGTAGGTGCTTAATAAATATTTACCAACTGACTGGATGACCGGAGAGGGTTTTGGATTCCTGGTCACAGGGGTCAAATCTCAGCTGTGCCATTTGGGAGACCCTGAGCCTTCACTCTGTGCTAGGTACTTGGGGACACAAAGGGATAAATGAAGGTCTCTCTGAATCTGTAAAATGGAGGGGATAGATTAGATGACCTCTAAAGTGTCTCAGAATCTATATTTAAGAACCTAATTCTTCATTTCTGAGTGATAGTGTTACCCAGGGCTGATCTGTTAAGCCTATGGTCCTGCAGCAAGGGCAGAGGATTTAGAGGAAGAGGTTCTGGGTCTGAATCTTAACACGGTCATTTATTGCCTCCGTGACCTTTAGCAAGTCTCTTGAGGCCTCAGTTTCCTCATCTGTAAAATGAGGGGCTTGGGCTTGATGACCTCTAAAATCAGGCCTGACCTTGACTTAAACCAGAACTTGAAATATGGAAGTTCTCTATTGATGGAGAGAATTTGGATATTACAGGAAAGAAAGATGAACAAAGAGAGAGGTGAAAGCTGGTGTGAGCCAGTAGCTTAGCCTTATATAGAGAGCCTTAAGTTTACAGAGCATTTTACATCATGGGGTGGGGGAAAGGGAAAAGGGGACAAATATTCATGTACTGGGCACTTTGCTAAACCCCTTACAATTATTGTCTTACTGAACTTTACAATAACTTTGGGAGGTAGATGCAATTATCATCCCCATTTTACAGTTGAGGAAACTGAGGTGGATAGATGTCAAGTGACTTGCACAGGTCACACAGCTTGAGGGGTCTGAGGCTGGATTTGAACGGACTCTGGTCACAGTATTCTATCCACTGTATCACCTGGTGCAGAGTGAGTGGTCCCACTAGAAATTAAAATTCCTCTGGAGTCAAGCTTCTACAAGGGGGAATAGAATAAGCATTTGATTTGGGGTTCACGAGATCATTGTTTTAAAACTGGAATGGAGATTATCCACCTTATGGATCAGATCAGAAAAGGGAAGGGACCTGTCCAGGGTCACACAGGTAGCAAGTAGCAGGACCAGATTTGGAAGCCTGGTCCCTTGACCCTAGAAACTGGCATTCATTTCCTAGAGATACTGGGACGCAGATTGCGTTTGAGAGAGGAAAATTTCCTAGGAACTGGAGCTCATCTAGAAGTGGGATGGACTGACCCAAGAGAAGCTGGGCTAGTGTCTCTGAAGGGGTTAGGGGAGGACCACTTGACAGGGATGGTGGAGAGAAAGTATCCCAAGGAATATTTGGTCTGGGAGGGCATTGATATCTCTGCCAACTGTCCAGAACTGGGATTGCAATGGCATTGGGAGCTTCGGTGAGAAAACTCTCTCTATCAAGAAAGACCAGTAATGTGTGGTCTCAGAGTATAGCTTGGGGATGCTGATTGATTAAGGGACCTGCCCTGTGTCAGTCAGTCCATCCATAAACATTTATTAAGTGCTTTACAATGGGTAGGTAGGTAGGTGGCACAGTGGTACAGATTCCACAGGCCTGGAATCAGGAAGACCCATCTCTGTGAGTTCAAATCTGGCCTCAGACATTAGCTGTGTGTACCCGGGCACATCACTAACCTTGTTGGCCTCAGTTTCCTCATCCGTAAAATGAGCTGGAGAAGGAAATGGCAAACCCCTCCAGTATCATTTGCCGTAAATGGGGTCATGGAGAGTCCGACACGAATGAAAGATTGAACAGAAGCCCCTTCCAATCTGCCAGGCATAGTGCTTGGTACTTGAATCACGAAAAGGCAAAAAGAGCAGACTAAAACCCCAGTCCCACAGTCGTATCTCAGAGGCAGGACTAGAATCCAAGTCTCTTTCTTACTACCAGACCAGTTCTCCATCTATTCTGCTAGAAGGATTCTGCATTGTAGCTGCTCTGCACATAGTAGGCTCTTAATCAGTTTTGCTGACTTGATTTGAGTTAGAAGCCACCTGGAAGCTGAGGAAGATTTGGGACTCAGTACCCTCATTCTTCTTCCCCTCACCGTCCAGGACTTCCCTATTTAGCTGCAAACATGGCAGCCAGGAGCCCAGCATGGCCACCCTCAGCAGCCCCTCGCTGGGAACACCGCTTGGAGACCAGCTGGGCTCCTTCACACAGCAGCTGTCTTCCCTCTTGACTGTGACATTGGGCAATGCTACAAAATGTCAGCCTAGAAGAAAATACAAATGCCCTTTACCGGAGACACAACTCACCTAAATATCATGAGATCTCTCTCCCACCCTCTCAATTCTCTCCCTGTCAGCCCGCTACCTTCATCACCCTCCAAAGCCCTTTAAATTTAGTGCAAGTTTTTCTGGGATGTTTCAGTGGAGGCTTGTCTCTGATGGCCCTATTAATACCCTCACTCATCCTTGTGTCCAACCTGATCTCACGTGTGGTGTCCCTGTCCCTGGGAACATCTGGATCAGGGCTCTCTCCCTTGAGGGTTAATGTAAATATTTACTCCCTCTCTAGTCTTCCACTGGCCTCCATTAGAGGACACCAGCCTGTCCTCTACCCCTATTCTCCCTTTTGATACCATTACTTTCCAACATGGATACAAGAGAGATAGTCTTGAGGGGGGCTAGCTGAGCTGAGATTAAGGTTGGGTTGTTATCATTCAGTTGTTTCCAGTTTGTCAGTTATTTGTGACCCATTTGGAGTTTTCTTGACAGAAATAATGGAATGGTTGGCCATTTCCTTCTCCAATGCATTTGACAGATGAGGAAACTGAGGCAAACTGGGTTAAGTGACTTGTTCAGGGTCACACAGCTAGGAAGTGCCTGAGGCCAGATCTGAACTCAAGATGAGTCTTCCTGACTCCAGGCCTGGCACTATCCACTATGGTGCCACTTAGCTATTCCTAAGATGGAGTTAACCAGGGTTTTTACCCTTTTAGCGGGTACTGATCGCACTTCAGTTCAAGTGCTGTGGTGTGCTGAGCTGAGTTCCTTCCCTGCATTTCCTCCTTTGATAGGGCCAGCTAATGGATGTCTTGTTTCTCCCTTACAGGGCTATGCCCCAACCTTCTACTCCTCAGCTGAAGGTCGCTTTTGTGCTGAGATCCCTGAAAAGAAAGCAAGCTCTAGGTACAGCTTTGGGCATAATAATCTTGGCCTTTAAAATATACCAGGACTTTTGAGAAACTCACGTGGTTTCCTATTCTTTCTAGGACCAAAACCAAACTCCTGCTCTGAAAATCCATCCAAACCTGGCCTCAAACTATCTTTCCAGCATAATAATATATTACTTTGATTGATGAATTCTATGATTCTGCCTAACTGGTCTTTTTTTTTTGACTGTTCTTCACATGTACTACCCCATCTCCCACTTCCATACTTTTGTCCTGGCTATGCTCTGTACCTGGAAAGCACTCCTTCCTCACATCCACCTCTTGAAATTCTTAGTTCTGTCCACCCCTAAACCTTATCTCAATTGCCATCTTCTACACAAAGCTTCTCCTCCAACTAAAATCCTCCCCCTCCCTGAACCATTTTATATTTAATTTATATATACTATGACTCAGTGGCCTCTTCCCTCAGCTCCTGCAGATTCCTTCTCCCATTGGTGAATTCTTTTCCATTTTGGGGAAGGATTCAGATGAGCCATTTAATCACTGTCACACCCTCCACTCAACTGCAGCAGGCACCTTTCCCAGGGGAGGAAGCTCCTTTTTTATGTCTTTCCTTATTAGAAGGTAAATCCTTTGAAGGCAGGGATTTCTATCTTCAGTGCTAAGGTGCAAGTGCCTAATGGGATGAATAAATGGTTGGTGTTTGACTGACATACATATTGGCTCCCATGATAGCATGGAAGGTACTTGAGGGTAGGGAATGTTTTCCTTTTGTTTCTGTAACTGCACAGTGCCTGCCACAGACGAGTCACTTGGTAAATGATTGGTGATTGATTGATTAAAAGGTCTGGATCTCATTGACTTCATTCATTGGCTCACCACTCACAGCTGAAATTGTCAATGTCCATCCTGGGGGGCATTGGGGAAGAAATAGAAAATTCAAATCCTGCGCTTCTCAAGACCAATGACAAGGCTCCCGATGGAGGAGGAGGATTGGCACTTTTGCTCCCCTGTCTCTTTCTCCAGCATCAGATCCAAGATATTACAGAAAACCATTTAATTCAAATGCCCCCTTTTCTCTTTCTCTTTGCCAGAAGCAATAATATCATCCGTTTAATGGAAGCAATTTTTCTCCTCCCCAACCCTCCCGAAAAATTTGAGACAACATAATTTACAACAAAATAATAAACTGTTTTTTCAGAAGCTCACTCTGTGGGTGGAGACAGAGCTACTGTCTAAAAGCTTCTATGGATCAGAGGAGGAGAAGGTCCTCTGGGGGCTCGGCTATGAGGGATATATGGAAGAGGGAAAACAGAGAGAGTTCTGAACTTAGAATTCAGGAAGACCTGGGTTTGAACAGTTGCTTAACCTCTTTTAGCCTCAGTTTTCTCATCTGTAAAATGGGGATCATAATAGTCCCCACCTCACAGACTTGGTGGGCAGATGAAATCAGATAGTATAAATCAAGTGCTTTGTAAGCCTTGAAATGCTATATAAATGTTAGCTCTTACTGTTACAGAGGGCTACACATTGGAGTCAGGAAGATGTGAGTTCAAATTCTGCTTCAGACACTTACTGTGTGAACGTGGGCAGGTCACTTAACTTCTACTTGCCTCAGTTTCCCCATAAATAACATGGAGAGAATATAGCACCTATCTAGGATCAAATAAGAGAGTCATTGTGAAGTGCTTAGCACAGCATCTGGTACATAGTAAGCTCTATGTAAACGTTAACTAATTATTATTATGACTGAACTTTTCATTATCTGCCTCAGTTTCCTCAAATGTAAAATAGGGATAATAATAGCAGCTAGATGTTTACAATGAATAAAGCATCAGACTTGGAGTCAGGAAGACCTAAGTTCAAATCTGGTCTCAGATACTTAGTAGCTGTTTGACACTTTACCCTGTAGCCTCAGTTTCCTCATCTATAAAACAAGCTGGAGAAGGAAATGGCAAACCACTCCAATATCTTTGCCAAGAAAAACCCCAGATGGAGTCATAAAGAGTCAGACAGGACTGAAAAAAATGACCGAACAAGAACAATAGTCATAGCATTTACCTCCCAGGGCTGTTGTAAAGATCCAATGAGCTAAGACATCTAAAGTGTTTGCAGATCTTAGTGCTATGTAAACTTTAGCTTTGACAATCATGGAAATGATCTCGTCTTCCTTGCTGGTATTAAGTAGGGGAAGTCACATGGAAAGATCCCATGAGTTAAGCTAGCTGACCCATGTGCGGAGGACAGGTTAGTGGCAAATTAGGGAAGAACGCATTGGACAAGCCCCATCCCCATAAATAATCAAGTGTGAGTGAATCTCATGCAGGAACGTAATTGGCAAACTTGGCAGTGAACCCCATTGGTCCTAAATGTTAATTAACTACTGAGAATACACTTGTCTCCATTGCCAGCGTTTACTGACGCTCGAGGGGCAAAAGTGAAATGTCACCAAAAAGCTGCCTCCTACCACCTGGGAATCTCATGCTACTCATGGAGCTACCCTCTCCCACCAGGGTGGACAGAAGGTGTCTCCAGTGTAGAAAGAGGAGAATGAGCAGTCATCAAAGATGCTCGTTGTTGGAAGGGCTTCTACAGGCTATTCTCATCCAAACTTCTCATTTTATGGATAAGGAAACTGAGGCCAAGAGAAAAATGATTAACCTAAGGGGTTAAATTGAGGAACTGGGATTTGAACATGGGTCCTTGGGTTCTTTTCTCTGTGCAACACCACTCTCTTTTCAAGCATACTTGAGTTGTCTAGTTTTTCCTTGAATCAGTAATTTAGACTGGTTTGCCATTTCCTTCTCTAGCTCATCTTACAGAGGAGGAAACTGAGGCAAACAGGGTTAAATGGCTCGCTCAGGGTCACACAGCTAATAAGTGTCTGAGGCCAGATTTGAACTCATGAAGATGAGATTTTCTGACTGGAGGCCTGGTGCTCTGTGCACTATGGCACCACCTAGAGCTGTACTTGTGAATGTGTTCTTTTCTTAACACTTTCAACTTCTACCTATTACTTAGTTTTCTCCTCTGGAACTTTTTGAGCTGGCCAAGTAGGCTCAAATCCACCCAATTTTATGATAATCTAGCCCATTTTGTCCACAAAGACTACACAAGAGATATTTACAAATGAAAAAACTAACACAAATAGATTAAGTGACTTGCCCAGGGTCACACAGCTAGCAAGTATCTTGGTTGAAATCTAAGTACAAGGAGTTTCCAGCCTTCCTCTGATCGATCATTGTTTTTATCTTGTCAAAAACCCCCAAAAACCCCAAACTAAACTCCAATCCCTAAAACACCCACCCAGCAACTTTGGACTAGAATGGTCTGTTTCTCACATAGTCATGTGGTCACTTTTTTCCTTTCTAAATGTTCTCAAGCTAGAAGGTGTAGGATCTGGTGTCAGGATGAATCCAGCCTCAGATATTTGCTAGCTGTGTGACCCTGGGCAAGTCACTTAATCTATTTGCCTTAGTTTTTTCATCTGTAAAGTAAGAATAATAATTGCACCTAACCCCACCCTCCCCAGGGTTGTAAGGATCCAATGAGATAGTAATTGTAAGTGCTTATCAGTGCCTGACATACAGTAGGCTAATATCATGATCTTTAATAATGTGGTCTCCAGCCTTGCCAGGATTCAAAGTCAAACTCTACTCTCCATAGTTTTTAATGGATTCCACTCCCCTTTATCTCATAAAAAGACAAAATCAAAAAGAAGCAAACACAAGCCAAACCACTTCCTTTCTCCAGTTTTGTGGCATCTCTCTCACTCTTCCAAGATTTACACAGATGACTGACACTATCTCAAATCAATTCAATCCAACAGATATTTATACATCATCTGCTCTACAGAAGGCACTGTACTTAATGCTGGGAATGCAGAGACAGCATGAGGTGAGGAAAAATGCCTTAATAATGAGAGGTATTCAAAAGTGAAATGGACTCTCTCCAGGAGGTAGTGAGTTGACTACTGTAACTGGAGGTCTTAGAGCAAAGGCTGAATGACCAATTGTTAGGGATGTTTAGAGACGCAAATCTTAGTTAGCAGTCATTGGTTCTTGAGGGTTTTTCCAACTCTGAGTTATCCAATCTTTGGAGAAACAACTCAAGTGAGGAGGGGGCTGGGAGAAGGACCAGAGTCCTTGCTTCTGATTCTCCTCCTCCAGGGAAACAAAGTAACTTTCAATGGATGGGGAATGGACAACATAGAAGGAGGCAAAGGAAAACCACAACTTCATAAACCTGGAGCTACAAGGGATCTTAGAGGTCATCGAATCTATTACCTCAATGAAGAAACTGAGGTCCACGGAGGTAAGAGGGCTGGGTTTGGAATAAGGAAGATTTGAGTTCAAATCCTACCTCAAACACTTAGGGAGAGAGGAGGACATAAACGAAAGAGAAAGAAAGAGGGAGAGAAGAGAGAGCAAGAGGGGGAGAGAAGGAAAGAAAAGGAGAAAAAGAGTAAAGATGGAGAGAGAAAGAGAAAGAGGAGAGAGAGACAGAAGGGAAGAGATAAGGACCTTGGGTCCTTAGTCAGTTTCCTCATCTGTAAAATAGGGACCTACCTCAGAGAGTTGTTGTTGGCATCAAATGAGAAGACATGTATCATGCTTTGCAAACATTAGAATACTACATAAAAGCTATTATTGCTATTAATTATTATCATTAAAGTGATATGTTCAAGGTCATGCAAGTGCAAGTAGGGATAATTAGAATTACAGAGCCTAAGATAGAAAGGAGCTCATAGTACATCAAGTTCGACATGTTCACTTTACAGATGAGAAAACTGAGGCAGACAGAGGTGAAATGACTTGCCCGGGATCCCATTGCCAGAGAAAGTCAGTAAGAATCTGGGGCCAAACTTAAACTTGGGTCTTCCTGACTCCCAGTCCAGTGATCTATCCACCACACCAACTATATGGCCTCAGTTGGGATCCATAGACCTGTAGAGCTTGGATCCCAATGACTGCTCATCATCAGGGCTGGCTCCAAGACCGCCAATCCTCCACAGCCATCCTATGATCACTTCTGAAGGACAACCAAGAAGGGTTTCTGCCAAGATGAGTCGGGGCTAGGTGAACCCCCACAGGAAACGGGAGCAGCCACAACTCGGGTTTTTTTCCAATTCCCACTCTGGCCCGAAAAGGAAATACAGATGGAGATGTTTGCCTTCCATAGGCACTTCCTCTCTCAACCGGACGGCCTTCAACAGTCGGTGTTTTCCCCACTCTCCTTGCTGCAATAAGCAATAAACGAAGGGAACAGATGGAAGGAGGAGCTCGTCTTTCTTTCTTTCCTTCTTTCTTCCTTTTTTCTCTCCCCTTTCTTTTTCTCCATTCTTCCACTTTCTTTTTCTCTTTCTCTCTTCTCCTTTTTCTCTCCTCTCTTTCTCTCCTTCCCCCTCTCTTCTCTATCTCCCCATCCCATTCTCTTTCTTCCCCCATTCCTCTCTCTCTCTCCTTCCTCTTCTCCCTCTCCTCTCCCCACTCTCCCTTCTTTCCCCTCCTCTCCCTTTTTTTCTCTCTCTCTCTCCAATCTCTTTCTCTCTCTCACCCCCCTCCAATCTCTCTCTCTCTCTCTCTCTCTCTCTCTCTCTCTCGCAGGCAGAGATTTCCTAGGGTCACATGATCCACAAGATGACCAATCCGGCTGATAACTGACTCCTGGGCTGCTCTTGCTCACCACCATGAAAATCTTCACACGGCGAGTGTTTGGCCTCTAGATTATATATCGATGTATCGTTAATTTCTTTTTGTTTCCTGCTACAGTGTACAACAGGCTCAAGGTGAGAAAATGCGACTTGCTGGAACTACTCAGATTGATAAATTACATTTCTGTGCTTTGCCTCTTTCATGGTTGGTGACTTTCCAGCAAAGCAATTATCACTGTGGAATACATAATAGCCTAATTAATAACTATTGTCAGGTTAGCCTCTGTGCCGTGATTACACCTTATCAAGCCAACCTTTTTTTTTTAAACATTTGGAGGCAAAAATATTATTACAATTGACTGGTAAAACTGTCAGACTGTCCTCTTCCCATGGGTGCTTCTATGTCTGATGTGGCAAGACAGGATGTAGCAGAGTGGAGGGGGTTCTTGATTTGAAATCTGGGAACCTGGGTTCCAATCTCAACACTTACTTTCTAGCTGCGTGACCTTGAGCAATTCAATTTCCTTATCTCTTGTCCCCAGTTTTCCTAGATGTCAAACGAGAGGGTTGGATTAGATGTTCTCGAAGGTCTCATCCAATCTGAAACCTCTAATTCTGTGACCTGCATCTAGAACAGGGGATCTTAACCCATTTTTGTGTGTCATGGACTCTTCTGGAAGTCTTATAGAGCTGACAGATCCTTTTTCAGGTGAATCTGGGTGGTGCAGTGGATGATAGCATTGGACCAAGAGTCAGGAAGTCCTGAGTTCAAAATAGTCTCACACATTCACTGGCTGTGTGACCCTGGGCAAGTCATTTAACCTGTCTCAGTTTCCTCACCTGTAAAATGGAAATAACAATAGCTTCCTCCTCCCTTTTATGAGATAAAATAAGGTAATATTTATAAAGAGCTTTGCAAACCTGAAAGTACCACATAAATATTAGCCATTATTATGCTGCATAAAAAAATACATAGGATTACAAAGAAAACCAATTTTGTTGAAATACAGTTATGCAAAGATTAAAAAAAGTTCACCACCCTAGACTAAGAGCTCCTATTCTAGAACAATTTGCAAATGAGTAATCTTCTCAAAAGCAGATATTCATTGGGGGTTGAGTGTTTTTCTTTAACTGTATAAACACGTAAGACGTTATTGATTCAATACTCCTCCCTCCCACCACCACTACCATTACCACCAAAAAAGTGGTAAGAAATGGAAAGAGCACTGACTTTGGAGTCAAAGGACAGGTTAACTCTTCCTCCATTACTTATAAATGTGTACACTCTAGGTCATGTGACTTCACCTCCCTAGGCCTCAGTTTCCTCATCTGTAAAGTGGGAGGATTAGACTCAATGGCTACTAGGGTTGCTTATAGCTCTACAGCTATAATATTTTATACTCAGAAGAAAAATTTTAAAACAATACAAAAATGCTGACATTTTTAGGGATTGGTTGTTATGACCAGCTAGTTCAACTTCTCTTGGTAGAGAATTCACACTCCAATATACTTAACAAGGAGGCCTCTACACTTTCTTAAAAAATTGGAGGGAGTGGGAATTTGGAGAACCATGAGGAGGGATTCTGAAAAAGTGGGAAAGAGGTCTTGGGCACTGTGATATAGGAAACGGTTGGAATCATGAGAAACCTGGGTCCAAATCCTTTCTATGACACTTTCTAGCCATGAGCAAGGGCAAATCTTTCAACTTTTTCTAATCCTTGGCTCTCTCCATCCACAAAATGGTGGGAGCAAATGGTTCCCATTTCACATGGTTGTTTTGATAGGCAAATAAAACCATCTACAAAATGCTATATACATCTCCTTTTGGATTGGATCTGATTTTATCCATGCAGGGGAATGCCTGGTGAGGAAAACTCCCTCAACCAATGGAGACCGGCAGTCACTCTGTAATTTATCATTTTGGAGAGATGCTTGGGGCACTGGGAAGGTCGTTTATGTGCCTGCAATCCTGAGGTGAGGGTTGAACGCAGGTTGCCCTCACCCTGAAGCTAACTCTCTCTTCCCTCTACTATACTGCTTCTCATAATCTGAATATCATCTATGATGAGGAGGATGTGGATGGTGGAAAGAAATGACCACTGGTCGTTGTTCTTTAGTACAATCCAGAAAGCATCTACTCTGTGCTAGGCACTGTGGTAAGGGTTAGAGATAGACAAATAAAAAAAACTGTCCCCACCCTCAGGCAGCTTCCATTTTACTGAGGAGGTTACAACATGTAACTGGCCAGGGAGATTTAATATCAAAGTAGGAAGGCATTCCATTCTGGGAGCCCTTTTAAAATAGCTTCTACCCCTATTCATCTGGAGTAATGTAGATGGAGACTTGTCTGGAGGCTGGGGGTTGGACAAGATGACCCTTTTTAAAAAAATTATGAATTTATTGTCATTCAGTCATTTTTAAGTTGTGTTTGACTTTTCATGACCCTATCTGGGGTTTTCTTGGCAGAGATTACTAGAAGAGTTTGCCACTTATTTTTCTAGCTCATTTTACAGATGAGGAACCTGAGGCAAATAGGGTGAAGTGACTTGCCCAGGGCCACATAGCTAGTAAGTGTCTGAAACTGGATTTGGATGCAGGTCTGCATCCTGCCTGCAAGTCTGATGCTCTATCTACTGTGCCAACTAGCTGCCCCAAATTTGTTTACAGTCATCAACAAATATGACTATTTCTACACAGAAAGGGCAGAAAAAGATTGCAAATGAAACTGTGAATCTACACAGGATGACCCTCTTCAAATCCTTCCAAGGATCTCCAAATATAGAGTGTTTTAGTTTTTTTCTAAATGTCTTCCAATCATTTTAACTTTGTAACATTCCTGCTGAGCAGCAACTTTTTTTTTTCAACACAACACAAATTAGAAAGGTCCACGTTGGGGTCTTGTTCAAGGTAATTTAGGAGGAAAGGAGAACCGAGAATTGTTTGAGTCTCGTCTCCCCATTTCGAATCATCTCCAATTCAGCTGCTAACATGTTTTCATAAATTCAGGTCTAACCAGGTTACTCTCCTGCTCAATAAACTCTATTGGCTCCCTACTGCCTCTTAAGTTCTCTGTTTGACCTTCCAAGTTCTTTAAATCTGACCTCAGTCTACCCTTCTAGCTTTATTCTATATTATTCTCCTTAGAGCCCACTGGTAGATGGAGAGCATCCTTGGGTTCTCTTTCTCACACTGACGTCTCCTGTCTCTATGTCTGTACTCTGACTCCCCCATGCCTGGAATGAATTCTCCTTGCTTAGTGTCCCTTGGAATTTTTTTTTCCTTTAAGCCTTAGCTGAAGCATCATCTTCCATATAAAAACTCTTCCCGGTCCCCCTATCCCCAGCTGCTAGCACTCTCCCTCCTAAACTACCTGGTGTGTATATATGTGTGTGTGTGTGTGTATTTATATATATGTATGTGTGTATATGTACACACGTAGATGCACACACACACACACACATACGTGCGTGCGCACACACACACACATACTCTGCACTATCCATTTTATGGTTTCCATGGATAGAAATTAAGCTCCTTGAGGGCAGAGACCATCTATCTTTTATTTTTATGTCCCTAGCATTTATCAAAGTACTTGGCACATAGTAGGTGTTATTGATTAACTTAATAATCTCTAGAACTCCTGGTGCCCAACATTCATCCCAACCTTTTCCCACTACATAAGAGATAAAAATGTCACAGTGTGACTCAGTTTCTGCAAAGGTCCGCTATGGACAAGGGAGGTCAAAGGATTTCAGGAGGGAAGAAAAAGGCTACATCAGGGATGATCAGCCTCTGTAGTTTTAAGACATATTTATTACTAATAAAAGTAGCTGACATTCATATGGCAATTTAAGGGCTGCTATGGTAGATATCTGCCTTCCTGTTTTCTAAAAATTAAATTTTATTTTTTTCCATCATCAAGCATTTATTTATTTTGATTAGACTGTGACATCCTTGTACGCTGGGATTGTCTTTTGCCTTTCATTGGATCCCTGGAGTTTAGTAGAGTGTCTGGCACATTTACTGTTCTTGCTATTGATTTGTGTCTGACTCTTTATGATCCCATTTGGGGTTTTCTTGTCAAAGATACTGGAGTGGTTCACCATCTCCTTCTTCAGCTCATTTTAGAGATGAGGAATCTGAGGCAAACTGAGTTAAGTGACTTGCCCAGGGTCACACAGTTACTAAGTGCATGAGGCTGGATTTGAACTCAGGAAGATGAGTTTTCCTGATTCCAGGCCCAATGCTCTATGCATTGTGGTGTCCCCTAGCTACTGTAAGATAGGAAGACCTGACCTTGACTCTGACAATAGCTGTTTAACCCTGGGTGATTCACTTAACGTCCCTCAGCTTCAGTTTCCCTATTTATAAAATGGGGAAAAATATAACCCCTACCACATATGGTGGTAGTAAGGATCATTGAAGATAATATATATAAAGTTCTTTGCAAGTCTTAAGGCTCTAGAGGCATGAGAGCTGTTACTATTGCTTAACAAACTCACCTCCAGAGACATATCCTATATCAGCCTTTCCTGATCTCCCCAGCTATTGGTGCATATCCACCAAAAGGACTCTGTATTTGCAAGATTATGAATCTCAAAACCATCTAATCCACCCCTTCCCCTCATTTTACAGATGTGGAAACTGAGATCCAGAGAATTTGGATTTGCCCAAGGTCACACAAGACAGAGAGTATTGAAGCAGCATTTGAACCCAGAACTACTGCCTCCAATTCCACCACACTTTCCACTTTATCACATGATCTCTTTATATACTTCTTATATATTTCATATTTGCTTATCTATGTTGTTTCTGCCAGTAGAATGTCTGAGGGAAGGGTCTATTTCCTTTATATTTTTGAATCTCCAGCACCTGGTCCAGTATTTGGTGCATAGCAGGTACATAATAAATGCTTCTTGAATGAATGAATGAGAAATTCACTTTTCACAAAGTACACCATCCTTTTTTTTTCAGTTCAAAATAAACTTGTTGTTCCACACCAGCCCTAACTTATACATAATAGAACTTTTGGCCAGCTTTCCTCAGGAAAGCCAGAAAAGAGGCAGCTGGGTGGTACAGTAGATAAAAGCTCCAGGTCTGGAGTCAGGAAGACTTATCTCTCCAAGTTCAAATTCAGCCTCAGACACTCACTAGCTGTGTGACCCTGGGCAAGTCACTTTACCCTATCTGCCTCAGTTTTTCTATCTGTAAAATGAGCTGGAGAAGAAATGGCAAACCACTCCAGTATCCCTACTAAGAAAATCCCAAATGGGGTCAAGAAGAGTTGGACATGACTGAAATGACTTGAACAGCAAAGGAAAACAGAGAACTAATAGATCTGGACAGTTCAATATCAGCCTTTATCTGTTAGAACCTCCTTATCTATTTAAAGAAAGTTTTATTAATACCTTTGGTTTTTGACAAAAGTATCATTTTCTACCATCTCCTCACTCCTACTCTGTCCCACATAGACATTTGCCTCATAACAAAAAAAACCAGTTTAAAAAATCACTCTGTGCAACGATCCCATCTGATAGTGCAAATAGCATTCAGCACCTATAGTCTCCCACTTCTCTCCTAGGGAGAATCCTGTATGATTCCTCCCTCCTAACCTAGTCCACATTCAGATTTAATGCCTCAGCTTCCTGGATCCTATTTTGCTTTACCGCCTGTCTCCCCAGTTTCAGATCCCAGCTTTGTTTTCTCCTCTCTTCTTTTTCACCTGGGACATTCCCTCACTCCTTTGCTTTCTTTCCCAGTGCTCATAAGATCATGGGATTTAGAATCCTAAGAGACCTAAAATGTCATCTGCAGATTCTTAACCCCAAGTCATCTGTGGATAGGTTGCAGGAGGTCGGTAAATTTGGATGGGAAAAAACGTCATCTTAATTTTTCCCTACTTCTAACAGAATTTGTCATTACTTCAATGATTTAAAATCATTATTCTGAGGATGGGTATACAGGTTTCATCAAACTGCCAAAGGGGTCCCTGATACAAAGAAATTTAAGGACCCCTGTCCTAGTCCAACCTTCATGTTACAGAAGAGGAAACTAAGTATCCTAGAGGGGAGAGATAGCATCACCAAGTTCTTACAGGACATGTGTCAAAGTTTGGATTTGAACGCAGGCCTCCTGATTCTAAATCTCACGGTCTGTCCATCAATATCCAGGGATGTTCTCCAGGTAACCTCCCCCAATCTACGTAGTCTATGGGGAACTGGAATCCTCTAGGGATTTTGATATAGCCACAAGTCAATGGCTTTCAGGATGTGTTGTTCGAGCCAACTGACTCTGGAAACTGGCATCTGACTGATTTTAGTCTCTACTGGTCACCACTGCTATTCTGTTTTATGTATTTTAATTAAATGTTATCATTTTGTTCTTGTGCCCTAGGGTGATTTGATTACAAGGGCCATGAGTTTATAAGCCAGAGAGAGAAAATAAATATAGGGCTGCCATCCAACATCGCCTGGGCTCAGCTACAAGGAAAATGGCGGCTAAATAAAGCATAGCAGAGGCTTTCAAGAGGGATCACTCTAAATCTGTGACTTAATCCATGATCCACTTACCTCCCCATATTACAGAGAAGCAAACTAAGGCTCAGAAACTCTCGCTGATGACCTGGAGAACACACAGAGAGCACCAGGAAGGTGATAAACCTTGAGGTCATGTCACTGTTCAGACTGAGATCCTTGAGGGCTGGGACTGTCTTTTTCTTTTCTTTGTATTCTCAGCATTTAGCACAGTGCCTGGCAGATAGCAGGTGCTTAATAAGTACTGACTGACAGGGGAAATGAGGATTTTTAGACTGAAGAAGAAAAGACATGGCAGATGATACCATGGAAAGAGGACTGGCACTAGAACCGGTGGGCAGTCTTGTGGGGAAAGAGAAACAGGGACACTATCGGTCAGTGGCAAGAAGGCTAAACTTGGATCCCATATTGTCATTTCATATCTGCATGACAGTGAGAAAGTCACTTGATATCTTTGGGACTCAGTTGTAAAATGAGGGGTTGGACTCAAATGATTGCCTAGGTTTTATGACTCTAAAGCAAATCCTTTCGGAAAATCTGGGTGGGGAGAGAGAGAGAGAGAGAGAGAGAGAGAGAGAGAGAGAGAGAGAGAGAGAGAGAGAGAGAGAGGAGGAGAGAGAGAGAGAGAGAAGAGAGAGAGAGGAATAAGAAAAGAGGAGGATGAAAGAAGACAGAAATAGAGAGTGAAACAGAGTCAGAGAGAGAGAGAGAGAGAGAGAGAGAGGAGAGAGAGAGAGAGAGAGAGAGAGAGAGAGAGAGAGAAGAGGAGGGAAGAGAAGGAAAAACTTATCTGTGCTGTCCCCTTCATTTTGCATACGAGAAACTAAGGCCCAGAAGGTCTAAGTGACTTGCTTAGGGTCTACAAGAAGTAAATAGCAGAGCTAGGTTTCAAGTCCAGGTCACAGGCTCACAGGGGAGAATTGATTTAGAGCCAGGAGGGAATTCAGAGGCTGTGCAGCCCAACTCCCTGCATTATATATAGGTAATAGAGTATATATATAATCATATATGTAAACATAATCATGAGTGGGACAGATAGGTTCCATTGGGCTTGGAATCAGGAGTATCTGAGTTAAAAGCTTGTTTCAAGTACTTCCCAGCTGTGTGACCCTGGGCAAGTCACTTCACCTTGTATACCTCAGTTTCTTCACCTGTAAAATTAGCTGGAGAAGGAAATGGCAAACCCTCCAGTATCTCTGCCAAGAATACCCCAAATGGGTCACAAAGATATGACTTAACCACAAAAAATAATTATATATGTATGCGTCATTATATGTATGTACATGTCATATATTATAATATCAATATATTAACATTATAACCTGTAACTAAAAAGGACCCTTTTGACAATGTCACTGACAACCATTGTCTATTTTTCACCTGAGTATCTCCAGTGATGGAGGAACTCACCACTTATCAATGTAGCTCATTCTACATTTAGACAGTTCTAATTATTGGGAAATTGCTCCTCAAGATTGTGGACTGCATTTATCAAGCACTTACTTAGGGCTAGCTACTGGGGATAGAAGTATGAAAAAGGGATTAGCTTCTGCCTTCAAAAAAACCTATGTTCTACTAGTGGAGACAACACATATATATTTGTATATGTATAAATATGTACTACCTTGAGTAAATGGGGCAGCTAGGGGGCACCATTGTGCACAGAGCACTAGGCTTGAAGTCAGGAAGACTCATCTCCCAGAGTTCAAATCTGGCCTCAGACATTTACTAGTTGGGTGACCCTGGGCAAGTCACTTCAGCCTGTTTCCTCAGTTTCCTCATCTGTAAAATGATCTGGAGAAGGAAATGGCAAACCACTCCAGTTTCTCTGCCAAGAAAACCCCAAATGGGGTCATGGAGAGTCAGATATGACTTAAATGACAGAGCAACAAAAAAATGAGTAGATGGAAGGTGACCCCAGAGGGGAGGGCATCAGTATCTCACACTAAAACCTGCCTCTCTGCAATTCCTGCTCATACTTCTGCCCTCCAGGGCTGAGCAGAACAAGGCTGAGTCAACGTCCACATTGTGGCCATTCTAGAAGGACACTAGAAGAGTGTCCTAGTTCTAGTGGACACTAGAAAGCACTTCTAATGCACCCCATGAGCCATATTGTCTTCAGGCTTAACACCCCCCCCCATTCTTCTAGCATCTTCATATGAACTAGCTTCTAGTCTGCCGACCCCCAGGAAGGGGGTCATTTTTGTGAGATATCTTCAGTTTGTTAATTTCCCTGATGTGTGGTCCTCAAATATTCTTGTGCTCTCTATGTAGTGTGATGAAACAGAGGAGAGAGAACTCTAGAAAAAGGTTGTGTGACTTCAGAGGAAGCAGTGGCGTGATCACCGCCTCTTTGACCTTGGTCAATCACTGCCTACTTGGAGCCTGTTTCCTTTTTTGTGAAAATGAAGACCTCAAACTTGGTGGCTTCTGACATCTCTTTTCACTCTCTAACAAGAGTTCAAATCCTGCCTCTGATGCTATTATGTCACTTTGGTTAAGCCATTTCCCTTCTCTGAGACTCAGTTTCCTCATCTGTAAAATGGGGGGTGGACTAGATGACCCTTGAGATCCCTTCAGGGACCACCCTGAAGTCATTCTGTCCAGCTCACTGTGTATGTCCAAGGACAAGAAGAGAAGTAGACAGGCTTGGAGCCTTGGTGGAATGGTAAGCAAAAAAAAGTAAGCTAGGGGGTTGGGTCAGGGGTGGAGGGGGGTGGGGTGCTGCCTGGGACTCCATGGTTGTATCAGGCAGCCTGTGCGCAGGTGGGCCAAGCAGAAGTGGGTGGGTGTGGGGAGGGAGGAAGCTGGCCCACCATGCTGGGCACCTGAGGAGCTACAATATTGCAGGGCCTCAGGGCTGCTAGCACCAGACGCAGAAGGTGTGGAAAGCACTGGCGGGTTTTCTAGACAAGAAAATATTGATGGGAAGCCAGAGTGAACAGGCAGAAATGGGGGAGGGGAGAGAGGGAGATGGAGAGAGAGAGAGAGAGATGGAGTGAAGGATGGAAGGGGGAGAGATACGGAAGGAGAGGGAGACAGAGAGGATTCAGCAGGTAGAGGAGAGTGGAAAAGGTATCAGAAAGTGAGGTAGCCCCTGCAGAGAGTTCTTGCTAATGCTGCTCATGGAAAACTTGAGAAACAGAAGTGGACCTAAAAAACTGCCTTATTCTTAGAAATGTCAAACACAGTCAGGATTTTTAAAGGTGGGAGGGTCCTTAAGGATGTGATACAGTGAAAAGAATTCTAACTTTCAAGTCAAAGAACCTGGGTTTAAATCGTACTTCTTATGTTTACTACCTCTAAGACCTTAGGCAAGTCACTCAGCCTTCTTTGGCTTCAGTTTCCCCATCTGTCAAATGTGGGAGTTAGATTGGATAGCTTTAAGTGCCTGCTGGATGTAAATCTATGCTCTGCTTCCCTGCCTCCCCCTTGACTCTATATTAAGAAGGAAGCTAAGGTTGGGAAAGTGTCTCATTGATAAGATGGAGGTCATTTGGAACAGGGTGTGATCAGAGAGGGTGTATAACAAGCCTGAAAATCATATGAAAATATGAGATTATTTGCTCTAGAGAAGGGAAGCCAAGATGTAGTACGGCATGATGGTCTGGTACTGAAGTCAGTGGATCTGAAGTCCAACCCTATCCCTAAGGCTCACAAAGCTGTGACCCTGGGCAAGTCCACTAAACCTCCAGGGCCTGGGTTCTTCTCTGTAACAGGACAGGGTTAGCTTGGTGACTCTCTGAGGTTCCATCTAGCTCTAACTCCACCCTCGCATGGCTTGGTTGCTGCTTCACACACTTGAAGGCCTTTTGCTGGGAAGAGCGATTAGCCTGGTTGGGTCTGGTCCCAGAGGGCAGAGGGAGAAACAATGGAGGGAGGCTGCTCTGGGCTGGAGGCCAGGAAGAGTTTTCAAATCAAGGCTATTTCCTAGTGCAAGATGCCGGTCTTGGGAGGGGTGTGTGTGTGTGTGTGTGTGTGATTAGAATCCTTCATGTAATGGTTGGTTCACCACTTGCTGGGCATGTCACAGGGAGAATTCTTGTGCAGCCATTAATTGGATTAGGTGGCCCCAGAGGTCTCTTCCATTTCTGAGGTTCAGCCCAATTCCCTTTTAGATAGCTGTCATTCAGAGGAAGTTTTTCCTGCATCAAGCCTAGATGCTTTTATTTGCAACTTCTACTCATTGTTCCTAGGGTCTGCCCTCAGGGACAAATAGAACAAGGTTAATTCTGCTTCCCTAAGACAGTTCTTGAAATACTTCAATACAGCCAACACACCTCTCTCCCATCCCCAATTTTTTTCTCCAGGCTAAATGTCTCTGATTCTTTTAAATGCTCCTCTTTATCCTATCTCCAAGCCCCTCACCATTCTTGTTGACCTCCTTCAGATGCTCTCTATCCTACCAATGTCCATCCTCAAATATGGTGCCTAAAACTGAACAGACATGCTCTGACCAGGGCAGAGCAAAGTAGGAGGGTCTATCGCCTTCCTAGTCCTGAACCCTGTGCATTGCAATGCAGCCTAAGTTCACATTAGCATTCTTGGTTGCCAAATTATGTTGTTGGCTCTTAATGAGCTTGTGGTACACTACAATCTTCAGATATTTTTTCAGATGATCTGATACCTAGCCATGCCTTCCTTTCTTTGAAAACTTATTTTTAATCCAAGTATAAGATTTGCCATTGATCTTTATTACGTTTCATTTTTATTAAGTTTCACTTAATGTCAAAAACTTTTGGAATTCTCCCTCTCCATTTTGCTAACTCTTCCATTCAGCTTAGTGTCACTTGCAAATCTGACAAGCTTGTAATTTATGCCTTTATCCAAATCACAGGTAAAAACGTTAATTAGCACAGATTCCTGGGGACACTTCACTAGGGACACTTCACTAGGGACCTCTTTCTAAGGGGACAAGGAACCATGAATGGTTACTTTTTTTGGATCTATCCAGTCAACCAGTGCAAAATCCACTTAATATTTACTGCTGTCCTGTTCATATCACTTCATATTCTCCAAAAGATTAGCATTCTGAAATTATGGTTGAAATTGAGGAAAACTAGTTGGGAGTCAGGGACAAGGAAGGGAATAGACATTGGCCAGGCAGTATGTTAAGTGCTTTGCAAATATTTCATTGGATCCTCATAACAACCTTGGGAGATAGTTACTAAAAATACTCCCATTTTAGAGATGAGAAAACTGAGGTAGGCAGAGGTTAAGTGTCTTGCTCAGGGTCACACATCAAGTGCAGGTATTTGAGCTCAAACCTCTCTATTCACTATACTATTTAGTAGTCTCTAAAACTGTAGCTAAACAGTCCCTCTGATCTACTAGTCTAGTAAGCCTAGTAAAAAAATTACCTGCTCTGAATGATGCCAAATTGCCTCTTTGGAGACCATGGGTTCCTTTTATATATGTTCACTCACCATTTCTTTGATAACTCATTCTATAATTTTGCCAGGAAATGACATCAAGCTCAAATAACATCAAAGAATCATTTGTAGGTTCCATTAGCTCCCCTTTAGAGAAACTAGGACATTCACCCTTATCTCAGTTTCTTCTTTTGTAAATTGAGAAGGTTACATTTGATAACCTTCCAGGTTCCTTGAAGCTGAAAAATCCTATGGTCCTATGAACATGCTCCACTCCTTCCCATAGTCCTTCAAGCAACAACTCAAGTTCCACCTTCCCTATCAAACTTTCCTTGACTGGCTTAAGGCTGTACTGACTAACCCTTCATTTTCTGAATTCTGTTAGGAAGGTAGAAACAGCAAAACTTGACCAGCATGTTGAATAATAGGAGATCAGTAGAGCAAGGAGTCGAGTGTGGCCCGCTAAGAGCATTGTGATACCATGGACAGCACCCACAGACTCCTTTGGAATCTACTCTAGACAAACTTCTGAATCAATGACCCCATGATTCAAATCGTGCCCCTATTTCAACAAAACTCTCCATTATAATATCCCCCACAATTGATCATCTGCCTTTTCCTTGAAGACCCAGAGTGAGAGGGTAACACAACTTCTAAGGAAACATTCCACTTTTGGACTATTCTGATGCGGAGGAAGTTCTCCCTTAAATAGGACAGCAATCTGCCTGTTTGCAACTTCCAACCATTGCTTCCAGTTCTGCTTTCTGGGGCTAAGAAGAAGAAGAAGCCTAATCCTTTGCAGGGGACTCAGCAGGAGCTAGACAGTTTAACGGAGAGACTTCCATTGGAGATCCAAAGAACTGGTTTGAAATCCTGCCTCAAACAGCGTAGGTGGAGCAGTGGGGATAGAGTGGTGGGTCTGGAATCAGAAAAACCTGAGTTCAAATCCTGCCTCAGACACTTACTACCTCTTCAGCCAGTCCTCACAGGGCATGACCAGAAATCTCTTCACCATCCTGGTCACCTTCCTATGGATACTCTCCATCTTATCAATCTTCTTCTTAAAATGTGGCTCCTAGAAATAAGCACAAAGCTCAGAAGTACCCTTAGCAGGGCAGAGGAAAGTGGAACCATAGCTTTGCCTGTCCTGGATACCTTGCCTCTCTTAATTCAGTTTCACATCTGACTTCTCAAACTCCACATCTCACCACTGACTCATAATAAGCCTGCTGTCCACTCAAACCCTCAATTTATTCTCTCTTTTCCTGTGACTACAGTTGACAGCTCCAGACACCATGTCTCCTCCTTCTCAGGCAGACTGGAAGGTCATGTGGTGAATTTTTAAGTCTCCAGGCAGCTTCTGGGAGGTTATTTCTGCAGCCACAGCCTTCCTGCCCTGCCATCCCATCTCCTTGGAGATGTTGGGATGTCATGGTGCCCCATCCCACACCAAGCAAGGGCTGGGAGATGGATGATTTCAACAGGCAGCCTTATCTTCACCCAGCTGGCCTCCCCACAGCATTTCATAATCCAGTCCATTAAAAGGCTTGTAAATTTTCATACTCGAAAGCCGAACATGAAGTCACTGCAAACTAATTGGTGTTCAATGCGTCTGCTGTTACCTCGCGTACCCAGGAGTTATCATTCTTCCCAGAGCTGTGTGGGCCCAGGCCCATTGCTCTGAAGGCAGCGAGCTTACAACGCTTTCACAAGGCCAAGAAGCAATTCATGTCAGAAAGATCAATAATATAAAAATAAAGTATGAGAATTCTAGTTAAAGAATATGTCATATACGCATGTGGTGCACGTCCATGATTCTGAGATTAAAAAAATCCATCAATAGTGTTCTTTAGATGATGTTATTTCTAATGAGAAGAACCCGGGACTGCCGCAAATAGTGCTTAGCTGAAAAAAGATGTATTAATAATTTACTTTATAAAGCGTCGGATACTGCTTGAAAGAAAATTGCTACTGGTTCTTAATTTGGTCGTAATGCCCAATGACAAGTTCAACAAGGCTTTGGTGCTGCATCCTGTTCTGAAGACCAAACGGGTTTGTATCTTCTCCAGAAGTTCTGTCTTCATTTCTCACTGCGTGGTGCTGCCTGGCCGGGTGGGTTGCAATCGATGGGTCTGGGTTACAGTCAAAGAATAAGGAGGTGATTTCTGTTGTTGAGTCATTTCAGTTGTGACTTCATGACCCCATTTAGGGTTTTGTTAGCAGAGACCCTGGAAGGGTTTGCCATTTCCTTCTACAGCTCATTTTACAGATGAACAAACTGAGGTAAACAGGGTTAAATGACTTGCCCAGGGGAACATAGCTAGTAAGGTGTCTGAGGCTGGATTGGAACTCAGGTCTTCATAACTTTATGCCCCTACCTAACTAACCACTTTAAAGTTGTCATTTGGAAGAGCTTTGAGACCTCTTTGGTTTGGCTCCAATGAACCAAAAATAAGGATGGAAGTTGTCGGGAAAAATTAATAGGCTTGACTAAGGAGAAACTTTCTAAGAGTAAGAACCATCCCAAATTGAAAGAGGATGCCTTGGGAATTAACAATTACAACAGAAGTAGCTAGGATTTCCATAATACTTTAAGCTTTGCAGAGTGTCTTTACAATTATGATCTCATCTGATCCTTACAACAACCCTACGAATAGATGCTGTTATTATTCCCATTTTACAGATGTGGAAATTGAGGCAGATCAAGGTTAAGTGACTTGCCCAGGGCCACACAGCTAATAAATTTCTATGGCTGGATTTGAACTCAGGTCTTTCTGATTCCAGGTCCAGGACTTTATCTACTGCCCTACTCAGCTGTCTGATCAGCTCCCTGTCACTGGAGCTCTTTAAGGTGTAGCTGGATGTCCACTGGTCAGGGAAATTATAGAAAGGATTCTTCTGCAGGTAGACAGGGAACAACATGCTAGCCTTGGAGGGAGAAAACTTGGAATGGAATCTTGGATATGCCATTTCCTTTTTATACCTCAGTTTCCTCATTTGTAACATGAGGTGCTTGGATCGAGTGGTCTTTAAAGCCTCTTCCAGTTCTAAATCTGATGATACTAAGTAATGGTGAGTTAGATATTTTATTTATGACTCTCTTTAAAGATTGGGGGAGAAATGGAGAAAAAGATGAGAAAGATCTTACTTATTTATATTCACTCCATATACGCATGAAAGAGCAAAAACAAAAAGATGTGCTTGATCTTTTGTGCATGTAGGGAAGGGTGTATGTGTGCATATGTGTGACTGTTTATCTGTGTGTATATGTGTGATTGTATGTCTATGTGTGTATGCATGTGTGAGTGTGGTATGTCAGTGTGTATGCAGTATAACTGTATATGCGTATGAATGATTGTATACATGTGATTATATACATGATTGTGTGTGATTGTATCTGCAAGTATAGTTGTATATATGTAGCTGTGTATGCATAACTGTGTGGCTGTACATCTATATCTATGTGTGATCGTACATATGTGGCTGTATGTGATTCTATCAGTGTATGTATGTGAGTGTATATATATGATTATGTGTGATCATATATGTGATTGTGTCTGTGTGTATAGTTGTATATATGTAGCTGTGTATGCATAACTGTGTGGCTGTACATCTATATCTATGTGTGATTGTACATATGTGGCTGTATGTGATTCTATCAGTGTATGTATGTGAGTGTATATATGTGATTATGTGTAATCATATATGTGATTGTGTCTGTGTGTATAGTTGTATATATGTAGTTGTGTGTGAATGGGTAGTTGTATATCTATATGTATACATGATTGCACATATGTGTGATTATATCAGTGTATGTGTGGGAGTGATTGTATGTATGTGACTATGTGTGTATGTATGTGCATGTCCACGCATCGAGAGCGTAAGTGGGGCAGGGCAGGGATGGAAAAGAGATTTCTGCTTACTGGATCCAATCTAATATTATTCTTCCTCTCCAGGCTGCCCTCCCTGGACTTTCTCTACTATGCCACAGAAGCCTCTTCTCTAGGAAAGCTCTTCCCACCCCTGGTTTCACCCATTAGGAGTACTCTCTGTGCTTTCAGTTTCTCCCTCTGCTTGGCTGCTTCCTCCCAGAAGCTCCATTTTCAGGAAACTGCCCGGCCAGCTGCAACTTCCTCTGCCGCCAGGCCTCCCTCCTTCTTTAGACTTTCTCTACTCCCTGTCCCCACATTTTGACTTCATTTTATGAGTCTGTCATTTTCTCCTTCAGAATGGAAGCTCTTGGAGGCAGTGATGAGTTCATTCCACTTGCATTTACATCCCCAGTGCAGAACTGGGCATGTTGTAAGCTTGTTGAGTATTATGAAGGAAGGAAACGAACATTTATTATGTCCTTACTACGTGCCCAGCTGGGTAGTTATGTAGTGTAGTGACTAGATAGCCAAGTCAGGAGTCAGGAAGACAATTCTCAGCTGTGTGACCCTAGGCAAGTCCCTTCATCCTGTTTGCCCCAGTTTCCTCATCTGTAAAATGAACTAGAGAAGGAAATGGGAAACCACTCCAGTATCTTTGCTAAGACCTCAAATGGGGTCACAAAGAGTTGGACATGGTTGAAAATGACTAAACAACAAAAATGTGTCCAGCGCTATATTATATGCTTTACAAATATTTTCTCAGTCAGTCCTCACATACAAGTCTGTTACATATAACAACCTTGTTAAGTGTAATTCCATTACTTTGTTTTGCTTAGACTATTAAAGTATTGATAACCATCAATTAGCAGAAGGGGGAGAGAATCCAGATCTAAACTTTGACAACCTGGTCTCAGTGACTCCCCTCTGGCTATCAGATAAAGATTAAATACCTTTATCTTGGCTTCTAAGGCGCTCAGTAATCTGGTCCCAGTCTAGCTTTCCATGCTTTCCTCAGATTAGATTTCTTGTTGTTTTCCCCATCAGACTGTAAGCTATTTGAATGCGGGGACTGTTTGTGCCTCTTGTATCCCCAACACTTAGCACAATGTCTGGAACAGAGTTAGTGCTCACAAATTTTGATTGATTAGTCCTGCACCATTTCAACAAGACTACTCAACCTCTCCCATTTTTGCCCAGCTCCAGCCCATTCTGGTCATTGATTAATGACATCTTCCATACCAGAGATGCGCTCCATCTCAGTTCAGCTTCTTAAAATCCTTCAAGACCCAATTCAGATACATATGACCTCTCTTCTATCCTGAGCTAATGGTCATCTCTTCCCCCCTCCTCCTCCTCACTTATCTCCCAATTTCTAACAACACTTTGGAATTTTCTTTTACTTTTCATTTTAAGCTGAGAAGAGTCTTAAAGATTAACTAATCTAATCTACTCATTTTATACATTAAGGAACTGGGACCCAGAAAAGTTAACTGACTTGCCTATGGTCAGTCAGTGTCAGGATTTGAACCCAGGATCTCTGCTTCCAAATCTAGCTCTCTTTCCACCATACCATACCCCTCACCCAACTTTTACTAATGAGGAAGCTGAGGCTTGGGTATGTGTGTGAAGTGACTTATCCAAGATTACACAGGTGGTAAGTAGCAAATATGGAATAAGAAACCAGGTCTCCTGGATCCAAATTTGATGTTCATTAGTTACTTAATCTATCAAGAAGTTACTAAGTGCCTTGGGTTGAACTGCATAAAATTGCTCCTCATTCCACAAGATTTTTTGCATAAAATATTAAGCTGATTTTTTTAGAAGTATCTTTATGTGACCTCAGGAATGGAAAGTGAGGACACCATCTCACCTCCTTATCAAGGCTTCTTGGAGAGTTTCTGGTGGTGAGGAAACCACATTGGCCTCTAATCCTTGGCCCCATCAGTCAGCATTCCCTATGAGCACTGAGTCAAAGAAAGCTGGGGAGGAGGAAGATTGGACATTCATTGATTGGTAGATAGCTTGTCATGCAAGGATGACTCACATCCACAGAGAAGGGCAACAGGCTAGACACAGCAATCACTCACAGGACCGTCACTCAAGAGTTGGAAGAGACCTCAGGGGCCAGATGATCAAGTTCAACTTTCCTATTTTACAAATGGGACAACTGAGGATCAGGTAGGTAAAACATCTTGCCAAAGGTAGGATTCGAACCCAGTTCTTCTGAGTCCAGAAACTAATACAATTTCTACTACCCCATAAATTTCTGGTTTTCTTGGTGAAGAAAATGAGACTCAGAGTGGTGAATGATTTGCTTCATCTCACACAGGCAGTAGGGACCAGAGGAGAAACTGGAATCCAAGTTCTGGACTCCAGAAGCTGGGGATCTTTCCACTAGGTCTAATGCTAATGAGATTAAAGATTTTCCCCACTCATTAATGGGCCTGCCCATTAAGGGGAGTTTGATTAGAGGAGATTTGTAGGAAGGCCTAAATCTTTCTTTAATGAAGCACTGGTTCTTAAGGGGTGTGATGCCCTCTGGTTCTGAAAAATGTATGACTACTCTAAGGTGAGGTTTTACTTTGGGGTTTACTCACTGGAAATGTTTGTTTGGCCAGATGAGACTCTGGGCAGCTGCTAGGGAGCACCCCCTTTGAAAACCCAGATGTTGATACTTCCTGTCTGTTGATCTGTGATGTATGTATTGCTCATGGTCAGGCAGCTGGAAGCCCTGTCTATTAATTATTATTTTTTTGTATTTTCTCTGAAGTTCAGGGTATTAACTTTTCCCCCTGAACTAAGTGAATGATACATGCGCTTAATTAAAGTGATTGTTGAACCCCTCAAAAGTTGCTTTTCCTTTAAGAAAAAAAGATCTAAGAACCTGTGATAGCAGACCCACCTGTGTATGTCAGGGTGCTTGCTTTTACACTGGGCAACCCTCTTTCTATTCTACTACAGCCCCTCGAGTTTGCTGATGAAGACATTGAAGCTTCTGGAGGAGAAGCAATTTGCTCAAGGTCACACAAATATTAGGTGGTAGAGCCAAAATTTGAACCTAGGGTTGCTCATTTACTGTTGGCCTTATGGTAAGGGACCAAGAGGGCAGAGATAAAAGAAAGAAAAAAAGAAAGGAAAGAAGAAAGGAAGGAAGAAAGGAAAGGAGAGAAGGAAAGAAGGGAAGAAAGAGAGGAAGAAAGGAAGGGAGGGAGGCAAAAAGAAAGAATGGGAAGGAGAAAAGGAGTAAAGGAAGAAGGGAGAAGGAGGGGAAGAGAGGAAGGAAGGATGGAAAAAAGAGAAGAAAGAAAAGAAGGGAGGCAGGAAGGAAAAAGGAAACAAGAAAGAAAAATTAAGGAAGGGAGGGAGGAAGGAAAAAAGGGAAGGGAGGGAGGGAGGAAGCCAAGGAGGGAGGAAAGAAAGAAAGAAAAGAAAACAGGCAGGAAGGAAAAAAAGCTCCCTGCACTTATTAAATGCCTACTATTTGCCAGGCGATCTGCTAAGTTCTTTAGATGCAAAGATAAAAGTGAGAAAGACTGAAAGGAGAAAAGGGTCAGCCACCAGGGTCTGGAAACAACCCGCTTATAAATCAAAAGCAAAAAGGAGCCAGGAGGTCCAATTAAAATCTAGTTTTGGGGGAGAAAAGTAAATCTAACACAGCTGAAAAAGCAAATAATTAAAAAAGGAAGGAAAACTCCACCTTGTAATTAGATTGCAATTCAAAGAGAGAGCAAGAATCTTATTGCTATCTATCTGCTGCAGGGAAACAGCTTAGGGAAAAAGCCCCCAAACCTGACCTTGAAACCTTACTGAGCAGCATTTCAGCTGTGGGGCCACTGATGGGGGGAGGATGTGTAATTCTGAGGACAAGCGATCAAGGATTCCCAAGCAGCTTTTTTGGGAAAACACCAGCCCAATCAGGGAATGGCTGTGCCTCAAGCCTAGGTGTTATTCCTTTAGGTGTGCCTTTCTCCCTCCTTTTCTTTCTTCCTTTTTCCCTTCTTTCCTTGCTTCCTTCCTTCTTCCCTCCCTCCTCTCTCTCTGTCTCTCTCTCTCTCTTACAATGCCCAGCAGAGACCCCAGACACTTACCCTATAGAGTGCCAAGGTTCCACTACTGGCTATTAGGAAACATGTGGGCGCATGGTCAGAGAACCCTGGGTCCCTGGACACAGAGATTTCTCCTGTTCTGCTCCCAGGAAAAAGGATACATTTACACCAGCCAGAGGGTTGGATTTTGGGTTCAAATCCTGGCTCTGCCTTGTGACTTTGGGTTGTTATTTCCCTGCTTTAGCCTCCAGGTTCCTTCTCTGTTCAAGGAGGGATTTGGACAAGATGATCTCTTCAGTCCCTTTCATCTCTGAATCAAGGCTCTGATGACCCAGGTTTTGAATTTTAGCTATTATTGCTCTCTGTGTGACCCTGGGCTAGTCACTTGAATCATTCAATATTTATTAAGCTCCTATCATTTGCCAGGTACTGTGCTAAGCATTGGGGATACAAAAAGAGGTGAAAGTCTCTGCCCCCAAGGGGCTTAAAGCCAAAGGCAGGGGTTGGAGGTGAGGGCGACAATATGCACACAAATATATACAAAGCAATCTAAATATGGGAGAAACAAGAAATAATTAAAAGAGGGAAAGTCCTGGAATGAAGAGGGCTTAAGAAAGGCTTCCTATAAGGAAGTGGAATTTTAGTTGGGACTTGAAGGAAGCCAGGGATATCAATAGTTAGAACTGAGGAAGGAGAGCGTTCCAGGCATGGAGGACAGTCAGAGAGAGTACCCAGAGCCTCAGTTTCCTTAGCTGTAAAAGGAAGAGGGTTGGACTAGAACCTAAAGATTTTTCTATCTTCTGATGTTATTATATCTCTAAGAAAATGGAGCAAATGCTCAATTACTTGCTCCTTGGCAGAGTTCCCTCCTTGGGTCTTACTTTTACTGGGGAGAAGACAATTTCTGGTTCTCCTGAAAGGGAAGAACTGTTTCACTTTTATTTGTATCCTTGGCTCCCAGAACAATGCCTGGTACACAGCAGGCACTTAATAAATGCTTGCTGATGGATGGATTGTTTTTTAAAAATAAATTTTAATTGATTTTTTTTTACATCATTGACATTTCCCAATACATACTTCCCTAACAAAAGTCATCCCTTATAATAACTTTAAAAAGGGGGAAAAATTCAGCGCCAAACCCACCTCCAAACCATCCAAAAAGTCTGATGCTAAATATAGTATTCCATACCCATAGCCCCCCACCTCTGTAAAGAAATAGTGAGAGGTGCTGTTTTGGAGTTCTTTGGGGCCAAGCTTGATCATTATAATTTCATAGAGTTCAGTTTTGATTGTTTTGCTATAGTCATTCTTTCCACTTAATTGACTGGGATAAGACCAGTGAACTCTCCTTGCACCTAGAATTTCCTGTGACTTGTTTAGCCCACAAGAATTAAAAAGAGGGGCAGGCTTAAGGTACAAAGCAAAACTGAGTAAGACATAAAAGACATCAGGCTGAAAATGAGAGTTTTAGGGAGATCCAAGAACACACCCTACATGGGTGGAGCTCTATGTAGAGATGGTAGGGTCTAGTGCAAAGGGCATTGATTTTAGAATCCAAAGACCTGATTTCAAGTCTTGCATTTAACTTGCCAACTACTCTTTGTGACCCTGGTCAAGTCACATAACACAGGGGGTATAACAATATTCAAACTTCTTCCCTCCAAAGATAATTTATTATTACATTTTTTTCAGGTCTCAGCTCCTGGCCATTCCTGTTTCTGAGTAAGAAGGTACAGACGAGTTTGGGTGAGCTCTGACTGGGTGACTAGAAATATGAGTAGGTCTAGAGTTTTTTTTACCTTACTTACAAGACTAGATCATCCTGACTTCCCCAAAGAGAGCTGCTAACTCTCCCCTCTTTGGAGAAGAGAGGGGATACCTAAGAACTAGGTGAGTGCTAGACTTGATGACTTCCAAAATGGACTCTTCTGAATCTAAAATTATATTCTTAAGAGTATGTTGAAGAAATTGTTGGGAGGCTGATGATATCTCAATATAGGGAAGAACTTAAAAAAACATAATCTTTATTGATTGATTATCTCTAGTTTTTATATCACCAGGATTTCTTACTGTATACCTCATCCTTCTCCCTCCCAGATAGCCATCCCTTATAATAATTTTTATTAAAAGAGGAAGAGAAGAAAAATTTAGCAAAACTGATCAATATATTGAAAGAAGAAAAAAAATCCTAACATATTCAACCTAGGGCAGATCTTTCTAAGAGGACAATTGTCCTGCAATGGCATGGGCTGCCTCAGGAGGTAGTGAACTTCCCATCATAAGAAGGATTTAAATAGAAGTTGAATGACAGACACTTGCCAGGGATTCCTGTCCTGGAGGTTGGATTATGTAAGTTTTAACTTGAGGTTCTAAGACACAATCATAGAGTCAAACAAGAGGTTTGGTGCTCATCTCTAGCCTCACCCAACAAATTACGCCATGGGACTGTCAATGTTTGTGTCACAGAGACCATTGCAATGATCTCCTTATTGGCTTTTCCATCTTTCTCTCCCCACTCCCATGACTCCTCCACACAGCTTCCAGAGTTACTTTCCTTAAAGTTCAGGTATGAGAATGTTACTACCTTTCTGAATAAATACAGTGGCTCCCTATTACCTCTCAGATCAAATGTGAATTCATCTATTTAGCATTTAAAACCCTAGTCCTACCCCCTTCTCTTGAATTATCACACATGACTCCCCTTTATGCTCCCTGGGGTCATGCAAAGAGGACTTTCTTTCTGAACCTCATAGATGGCAGTCCGTTTCCTACCTCTACACCTTTGCATTGGCAACCTGACTTCTGCCTCCAGCCTGGAATGTCCTTCCAACTCAATTTTGCCTTTTCCAAGGATCAGTTCATCTACATGAGTCATTTCTTCTAGTACCTTCCCACCCTAAAATCACTTTGCATTTATTTTGTATAAATCCACTTATGTACATATTAGTTCCCATAATAGAAGATGAGCTCCTTGAGGGCAGAGGCTGTTTCATTTTTGTGTTTTTTGTTTTTTATCCCCAGCACCTAGCACATAGTAGGTACTTAATAAATGCTTGCTGATTGATGGTTAGGATCAAGAAGGTACCTCTCTTAAGAGGGTCTGAAACTTTATGATCTCTGTAAGTGAGGCACTGGAAGGCTAATAGGAGGAGGGGATGATTAGGAAGGTTACCCATTTTCAGAGAGATGCCTCAAAATATGGGTTGGGAAGGGACACTTGAGAACAGGGCCAAGGGATGTGGATGGGGTTGTGGGAGGAAGGCTCTCTTTAATGTAAGTAGCTGGGGACTCTGGAAACAAACTATAATCTCTGCTTTACCTGGACTCAAGTCGCTCCACCCAGCTCAGCTGGAAAAAAGGGCACATTTTTGATCTTGACTAGGGAAAGGTGATCACTTAACATCTGTCTTGCTTTTGAGTCTAACAGCTTTTCATTAGGTCATATGGAGTAATGGACTTGGACTCAGGAAGAGCTAGGTTCATCCCATTTCTGACCATTAACAGCTGTGTGACCCCTAAGCCAGTCAGTTATCTCCTCTCAGCCTCAGTTTCCTCATCTGTAAAATGAGAGGACTGGATTTGATGGCCTGTAGGGCCCCCTTCCAGTGCTAAATTCATAGTTCTGTGTTCCTTCCCTGGGGGGGGGATTGGTCTTCCATAGTAATTTGTGGGTTCTCTCTCAATGGTGGCCTCTTTTCTAAAACCATGACTACCATTGAAAAAGGGCTTAAGTGGCTATCTGGTTCAACACACATCAGAAAAGGATGCTCTCCCTCCCCTCCCCTCCCATAACATCCTGAACAAATGCCCAGCCGGTCTTACTTTTTAATCTTTCCCCTAAGACTGGGCTCAACATTCTTCATGAAATCTTTCTTGATCCCACATACTCTTAGTGTCTTCTTTTCCCAAACTACTTGTATTCATTTTATATTTATCCTGAAAATATACTTATATACATATGTGCTGTCTCCTCCATTCAAATAAAAGCTCTTTGAAGGCAGGAAGGTAGTGTGCTGGATAGAGGGCTGAACTTAGGAGTCATAAAGACCTAGCTCAAACATGTCCTAATTATATGACCATAGGGAAGGCATTTAACTTTTTGAAGTCTTAGATTTCTCATCTATTAAGTGGGTATAATATTAGCCTCTACCTCCCATGGTTGTTGTGAAGATCCGATGAAATACCACCTGTAAAGTGCTTTACAGATCTTTTATCTCCATAGAAATATTAGCAACGATTGTTATTTTACATCTGTATTTGTAACCCCAGCACTTAGTTTAGGGCCTAGCACAGAGTTGGTGCTTAATAAATGCTTGTTGGCTGCTTGATTGTGGAGGGGCGACCCATTCTATTTTGAAATAGTTTGAATGGTATGGAAGTTTTTTCTAACATCGAGCTTAAACTGACCTCTTTTCCACATCTACTAGTTGTTCCTGGTTCTTCCCTGGGGCCAAGTAGCATGCCTGGGGAGATGAGAGGCAAAACGGAACGACCATTGAATGGAGACTCATCGGACCACCAGAGCTTGAATACTGACACTGTCTCTTAGTTACCTATGTGGCCCTGGAAAGTCACTTAACCTTGCTGGGCCTCTGTTTCTGAATCTGGAAATAGAGAGGGTTGGGCTAGATGACCTCTAATGCCTCATCTAAGTCTAGATGTTATATCTAACCCTGCTTCCCCCTAACAGGCTATCAAATCCTTGAGGACAGCTCTCATGATCTCTTCTTTCCTCCTTTCTCCTAGTCTTCTCTTCTCCAGGGTAAATATCCATAGTTCTGTCAAGAGATCCATCTATGGTATGGACTCATGGTCCTTCACCATTGTGTTGGTCCTGCTCTGGATATTCTCCACATGACTTGAGGTAATGGCAGGTAGCTGGGGACTTTGGGGATGTACTATAATCTCTGCCTTACCTGAGTTAATTCATCATGAATAAGTAACTGCAGAGCACTCAGGCAGCTATGATGTCTCTGGGAGAGGCAGGACCTTTTCCACTGAGAAACTGACTCTTTTTCTCTTGAGGCAGGTAGCCCCAAGGGATGAAGTCATAGTAATTAGTTCTGTGTACTAGACGACCCAGAGGAAGAGGTAGAGGGTCCGGTGGGTTATTTCTAGATGATTTCATTATGAATTATCCAAGGTTGAGAATGACTTGGGAGGCAATGGTTTTAAAGGATTCATTGGCTATCTCCTAACCAAGGAAACTCCTCTCTGGTCATCAAGAGAGTCAAAGTCACTTCAGTGCCAAAATGGGAAGAATGAGGATGAGATTCTGAAAGGAGGGAAGGGGTAAGAGATCTACCAGACCAACCCAAGAACTTCCAGGTGAGGGCTCTGACCTTTGGAGTAGTCCCAGCAACATAGAAAATATAAACTTCATGAAGACAAGGACTGACATCTGGATGAAATGAAATCTCAGAAATCATCCTCATCAACTAAAACTGATTGGCTTCCATTGACTCAATGCCTAAATCTAAACCCATTCAACAAGTATTTATTAAATTCCTTACATGTATAGAGGACTGTACTAGGCATGGGAAATAAGAAAACAAAAATAAGATCAGTCTGGCCCTCAAAGGCTCATAGTTTACTGGGAGGATATAATATTTACATGGATGATAAAAAAACAAGGTAATTTGAGGAAGGGCAGAACATAGATATAGAGGGGGAACAAGACAGGTCTAATCTGGAAGGCTAAATATAAACTGAGCCTTTTATGAAAGGTGGAGAGTTTAAGAAGTGTGGGTGAGCGGGGGTGTCACCCTGTGCAAAGGTATAGGTGGGAAATTGAACACCGAATCTGAGCTTCAATAAAACATCATGTATCTAAACCTGGGTAGCTGACAAGCTTAATATTTATTACTAACAAGCTCAGCTGCCATTTGTCTTTAGCCTTTGTTGCTATGGATGAGCTGTCCAGGGTGCTATTAGCCACCAAGTGTTCAGAACTGTTTTTAATTTTGCTTTATTCCATTTCCATTTCCATAGTAGAAGGAGTGGCTTAGAGTTCAAATCTCACCTCTGACCCCTACTAGCTTTGTGTCCCCTCTATGTGCCCCAACCAACACCCTAGGACTTATCTACTAAATCAAAGATGAGTCTGGAAGACCTTGGTTCAAATTCTACTTCAGATATGCTCTGGCTCCAGAGCCCCTAAGAAAGTCTCATTCTCTAACTATCCTGCACAAATCCCTAGGATTTATTAGTTAAGACACAAAGGTGAGTTAGAATATCTGAGCTGAGTCAAACAATTGACGACAGAGTCAAAATCCAAAAAAGATCTCAACAGGATAAACAAATTAGGTCAAATCTATTAAGATGTAATTTAATAGGGATAAATATAAAGTTTTGGGGCAGCTGGTGTAGTAGTGGTGGGGTAGGTGGTGCAGGGGATAGAGCATGGGGCTTCTAATCAGGAAGACTCATCTTCATGGGTTCAAATCCAGCCTCAGACACCTACTAGTTATGCAACCCCAGGTAAGTCACTTAATCCTGTTTGCCTCAGTTTACTTCTCTGTAAAATGAGCTGGAGAAGGAATTGGCAAACCATTCAAGCCTCTTTGCCAAGAAAACCCCAAATGGGACCATGAAGAATCGGACACAACTGAAATGGCTCAACAATAACAACAACAGATGTAAAATTTTACACTAGAATACAAGAAATCAACTTTGCCAGTACAGGAGGAGAGAGGCATAGTTAGATTGTGGTTTGTCTGAGAAAGGAATTGGGTTTTTAGTGAACTCCAGGTTCAATAGCTGTCAGTGGCATGATCTGGCAGGAAAGAAAGCAACATGATCCCAGTGTTACAGAGATAGAAGTGAATAGCTACTTCTTCATGACACAAAACGAAAGCATCCTGATCAAAGCACCCTGGGGATAACAGGGACTCAGGTGATGGTTTGGAGTGCATATGCAAGGAAAAATAGCAGCTCAAAGCGTCATATGCCAGGAAGGCTACAAATATTCAAGGAAGGGCAGCCAGAATGGAGAAGTTCCTTAAGTTCCCCTTATAAGAAGACTGATTTAAGGAACTGGGTGGATTTTGCTTGGAAAAAAGGAAACTTGGGGCTAACTCTTCAAGCAAATAAGGGTTGTCCCATGAATCAGATGGATTCTGTTTGGTCCCAGAGAAAAAAGCCAGGATCAATCGGTAGAAATTACAAAGAAGATAACTGAGGCTTGATGACAGGAAAACCTTCCTAATGATAAGTGTTATCCCCAGTTGGAATGCGCTGACTTGAGAGACAGTAGGTTTACCCTCACTGAAAGAAACAAACATAAGTCTCTCATGTGGTCCTCACCACAACCTTGGGAGGCAGATGCTACATTTATGTCTATTTTGTAGCTGAGGAAACTGTGGCAAAAAGAGTCTAAATGACTTGCCCAGGATTACACATCTAGTTAGCGTCTAAAGTTGGATTTGAATGCAGGACTTCCTGAGCAGGCCCAGTCTCTATCCAACTTCAGGCGCTAACAAGATGCATGTCCCTGGGCAAGTCACTTCACTTCTACCTATCTCAGTTTCCTCAACTGTAATAACTTCCCATGGATGTTGTGAGGACCAAAGAATTTAATATCTGTAAAGTGTTTAGCCCAGTGAGTGGCACATAGTGGATGATTTTAATAAGCACTTCTTTCCTTCCTTCTTTATTTTAACATGAATTATTTCTAGAGGTCTTGTCATATTTTGTAAAGGCCCATTATAGGCTTGACCTATTTTGTTTTTTTATTTTCTTTGGCAGGAGTCAGGTGATGTGGCTTTTAAACAATTTCAGCTTAACTGGAAGGCAACTGACTCCTATGAGCCAATGTCCAGCCAAAACACTTGGCCTTGGGCAGTGATGTGATGCCACAGAGGAGAGAACTATGGCTGCAATCTATAAGAGGGCTCTTGGGTCTCAGAAGACCACAGAGTCTCCAGAGCTGGGTCAGATGAGTCTAGAAGGGCCTTTCCAGCTTGAAATCTGGACTTGTTGAGGGGATTGGGGATATTTATCCTGGAGCAGAGAAGATTTAGGGAGGAGATGAAAGCTGTTTTTAGGTACCTGAAGGGCTGTTTAGTCTTGTTCTGCCTGACTCCAGGGGGCAGGACCAGGAACTAGGGAGAAAGAATCCATTTTTAACAAATGAAAGCTGTCGCAAAGTGGAATGGGCTGCTCTCAAGCAATTATCCCATCTTTATTCACACTGGCAGGATTACTCTCCAGCCTCTCCCCTCTTCATTCCATCCAGTTTGCAACTAACTACCCAAACCGTGTCAACTCTCTGCTCAAAAACATTGAGTGACTTCCTATTGTCACTAGGAAAAAATACAACCCACCCAACCTAGGCATTGAATGCACATCAGAATTTGCCCTGCATCAGAGGTGTCAAACATGCAGCCCACATCACTCCCCAGTGGCCCCGAACCAGATTTAAATGTAACTGGGAAATATTTTTTAAAATAAAGTACAATAGAACATAGCTAATGTAACATGTAGTTTTCTAAGTCAGCATGTGGCCCCAAGAATCCTTATGTATGTTTTAGAGGTTTTTTATTCGAATTTGACACCACTGCAGTCAGTGATATTATATTATTATAATATCAGAGCTAGGAGGCCCTTACTAATCATTCATATCCCAATGGCCAAGATATATATGGAAAAAACAAATATATGAGATCAAGAGTCATTCTGCAATAGCATAAATGATGAAAGGATGTGATAAAAGAATAATTGCAAACTTATCAACTATATATAAGAATGCTCCAAATTACCCCGCAGGAGAGAAATGCAAAGCAAAACAACTCTGAGTCCTTATCTCCCACACTGCAAACTGGCTAAGATGACAAAAGATAGAAATAGTTAATGTTGGATGGCTCATTGCAGGACAGACATTCTTGGCAGAATGACATGGTCCATAGCGTTACAAACTGGTCTAACTATTCTGGAAAACATTTGGAAATTACGTAAGAAGGAGACTAAAATGGTCTTGTACACTTTTAGTCAGAGATCCCACTGTTAGGCATATACCCTAACAAGCTATAAAGATAAAGAGAAAGGGATCATGTACACCAAAATATTTCTAGTAGTACTTTTTTTGTGGCATCAAAGAATTGGAAACCAAGTAGATGCCCATTGTTTGGGGAATGGTCATGAATATCACAGAATGTTATGTGCCATCCTAAGAGGAACAGAGAGAAGCATTGGAAGACTTGTATGGATTGATGCAGGACCAGAAAAACCATATACAGTAGCAATAACAATGTAAATGAAAACAGTCACAACAAAAGACATTGCATATGATATAATTGTAATGATTAAGCTTGGTTCCAAAGAAGAATGGAGGACATGTTCTTCCCTCCCCTCTTTGCAGAGGTGCGGAAACATGATCATGGAATATTACCCATACTGTCACACTCATTCGATGTATTGGTTAATTTTGTGGAGCTATCCCCTTGGTGCTCCCCTCCCACTCCCCTACACACAGGAGAGAGGGATAAGTTTGGAAATGAAGGTGATACAGATATGTAAAAGATATCCATATTTTTTTAACCATCAAAGAAATAATTCAGGTCCTATTTAATTTAATGTTAGAAAACTGAGTTTAATAAAAGGAGGCTGCCTTGTCCAAGGTCACATAGTGAGTGGGGGACAAAAAAAGGACTCCTTACTCCATTATTCACCTCTGCCCATTTCTAGAACCACGTCCCATAATACTATTTATTAACAACCGACAACTAATTATTCTTTCAGAGGGCAATCATTTTCAGCAAGAGAAGGCTATTGCTAGCTGGCTGACCACTTCTCTCTATCATCATTTCTTTGGTTTGGTTGGCAGTCCATATCCCAGAAAGTGGACACATGTATCATTGCCTGAAGGAGCCTGTTCAATTTTTCCCCCACCTGTAAGTGCATGAGATTCACAGTCAAACTTAAGGTCCCTATTTGGCTTTGTTCAGCCAAGGACAGGTCCCAGAGCAGGGGAATGTTAGATTAGCCAATTGCAAGTGATTCTTGTAGGAGATATTATAACTACTTATATTATTATCATAATTATAAAATGTAAAGCTGGAAAAAGATTTTACACATATTCAAATACAATTTGTAAAATAAATCACAAATAAATAAAACACAAATTAGGATACAAATAGGATAATGTAAACATTAATAATCACGTTAACTTAAAATTAAATAACACATTCCTGGCATCTTCTTACCACAGCTCCACACTTTGACCTTCTCCAAGCTCACAGATACTTGGGACTTTTCTTCTGCATCTTGTTGCTTTGATAGACTTGCTTCTACCTATCTTGTCAGGGTCCAGGTCCCAGGCCTCTTCAGCATCCCAATCTACTCACCATGCTGCTCCCCTCCCCTCCCCCAGGGACCAACATCTTCCTCCTTCCCTATATATCCTCAGCTCCCCTTTATATGCTGACTCCTTAAGCTTCTTAAGGTTTTTGTTTATGGCCTTTCTTTTAGTCTCTATCACTTAATAAATACTGGTCGATTGATAAATCTACGATCCTATGTTCTTTCCCTTCCTGGGGTACACCTGCTTTATGTGAACGATGGATATTTCAGAATTAGAGAATCCCAGCTCTGTTATTGGAGTGGCACACTCCTGGAATCTTGCTACTTGGATAGGCTGAGGTTGGTGGATTATTGAGCTTAGGAGTTCTGAGCTACAACAAAGCTAAAGTCAACTGGGTGCCTGCAGTTCGGCACCAACATAGTGAGCTCTCAAGAGGGTTGGAGCCACCAGGCTGTCTAAGGAAATGTGAACCAGTTCAAATAGGGCAAGTCAAAACTCCTGCGCTGATCAGCAGTGGGATTGGCCCATGAGTGACTGTTGTCAGTTTGGGAGAGAAAGAGAGATCCAGTCTGAAACAAACAAAAAAAATCTAACTACTCTGAACCTCAGTTTCTTCATCTGTAAAAAGGGAATGGGGTGGGGAATGAACTAGATGATTTCTGAGGCTCCTCCCAGCTCGACATCTGTCATCTTCTGACATTCCATGAAAGTTAGCTCCTTGAGGGCACAGACTGTTTGAATTTCACCTTTGTATACCCCCAGTACCCAGAAGAGTGGTTGGTATAGGAGAATGACTTAAATGAAAATGTCAGTCAGTCAGCAAATGAGTATTAAACTCTTCCAAAGTTCCAGGGACTGTGCTAAACACTAGAGATACAAAATAAGTCAAAAACACGGTCCTTGTCCTGTTTCCCAAGTTTTATGAAGCATCTTCATTTTCTGTCAGCACTGGAAACTCCCTCCACCAATGCAGAATGCAGCACATCTTGGTGAAGTGGAGTCCTGTGAAATGACTTAATATGCACAGAGGTCATTCAGCTAGTAAGTTTTCGTTGTTTAGTCATTTTTCAGTGGTTTCTGACTCTTTGTGACCTCTCTTGGGGTTTTCTTGGCAAAGATACTGGAGTGGTTTGCGTTTCCCTCTCCAGCTCATTTTATAGATGAAGAAACTGAGGTCAACATGGTTAAGTGACTTACCCAGGATCACACAGCTAGTAGGTGTCTGAACTCAGGAAGAGAAAGTCTATCCTCTAGAGTCACTCTATCCATTGAGCCACTTAGCTGTCCATTAAGTACCAGAGGACATGTTTGAACACAGACCTTCTTGATGCCAAGTTCCAAACCTGATCTACTATATTATGCTGTCTTGAACACAGTAGGTGTTAAATAAATACTCCTCCAATGGAAATTCATTGTATCCCCTTCTTCCTAGCTAGAGTGATTTTCTACCTATCCCAGGACATTAACCTAGCATCTCTCTGAGCCAGGGAGAAGAAAGAATTTCTGAGCCACTGGAACTAAGCCATTAATTACCTGTGATCAGATGCCTCCCAGAGACCTCAGGTCCCGTGTCCCTCAGTGGCTATCTTTCAGAAAGGTCACCAGAGAGCCTGACATCGCCATTCCATGCTGGCGATAAAGGACCCTGCTTCCAGTTGACTCAAGAGATTAAACAGATTAACAAAATGCCCAATTCTAGCGTCCCCCACCTTCCCATCAGCCACCTGGGGGGAGAAGTTAAGTGGAAACCAAGAACTTCCAAAGTTTCACCTCTGGTTTGCCATAACCAAACTTTTAATTTAGATGTTTTCATCTCTCTATCTGAGTAAAAACTAAGTTTAAAATAATGACTGTAATAAATGAAGGTAATTAATTGTAGTTTGTTCCTTTACTGTCTAGTCAGCTTAATTTTACCTTTTCAACTAATAATGAGAAAATAATTTTTGTGCTCGGAGGGTTAATGATATGTAACTGCGAGAGCCGCTAATTGCATGTTGCAAACTATTCATCAAAAGCCCCATCTGTGCCACTTGATTATGTTTGGTAAATTATTGCTTTGAATTATCTTTCATAAAGCAACTTTTGTAATTAGCCGGGTTTGAGACTTGCTCTTTTCTCCGTGTGCATGGATATTCAAACTTTGTCCATTTCAAGCTGTCTCCATTAAGCTACCTTGGCGGGCAGCCTTTGTTTCCCGTTTGCCAGGGAAATCAGACTCTCCTTGATTGGATCGTGGTGGGAGGGAGAGCTCTCTCCACTCCCGGCAAGGCCAATTTACTTCCTCTCCACCCCTTCCTTGTATACAAAAATATGAAAAGATAAAAAGGATACATGGGCTTAGAGCACTGTGGAGTTGGTTCAGACAAAATAAGAAATGAACTTAAAAAATGTTCTCTATTTCAGCATGAAGCCTTGGGTGGGAAAGGAATGCATGAGCCAAGGAGGCTGCCTCCAACCCTGGCGTTTTATGGGCTACTTTATATGACTTACATGACTTGGGAGTGCAGTCGCCAAGGGAAATGTTTCCTGCGTGGTAATTAGTGCAGGGAAATCTTCAATGCAACCCCCGTGAGCCTGGTGGGTTTGCAGCGGGTGGGATAATGGATGGGTTCTCATTAACAGAAATTAAAATGAAAACCAGACTTCACTTCTCTGTTGCTGAGCGGACAGAGTTGGTCCTGGGCAAGGAAAGATTTCCTCCCACCCTCCCATCCTTTAAAATGAACACCTTCTTTGGGAAATATTTATTCCCTAAAGAGTGGGAGGGAGCAAGCCCACTATGATTGCTTAGTCAATAGATCAAGGGAAAAGCGGAGGTTTCATGAATAAAATCATAGACAAATGCAGTCTTTTTCTCGTATTAAAGGTGAGATGAAAAGCTCTCTTAAGAAAATTAATGAAGTTCTCCTAAACAGTCCCAAACTTGTAAGAGAGACTCTGTGGAGGCTGACACAGCAACAAATAGAACCACAAAGGAGAATATCTGGGGGTGGGGTGTGGGGTAGATTTCCTTAGACTCCACGTTTTGAGTCCAGGGCTTGGGATTTCTCCAGAAATGCCCAAGCTCATGACCTCAGCCACCTGCCCTGCTAAACTAATCATCCCCATTCCTTGGGGACCGGAAAATCCTTTGACTGAAGAGTAAGCCCCAAAGTACCAACTAACTGAGGAAACCCAAACCCAGGCATTACCCTAGGGGAAATATCTCTCTCTCTCTCTCTCTCTCTCTCTCTCTCTTGTCTTCCTCCATTTCTCTGTCTCTATTTCTCCTTCTCCTCCCTCTCTTTTCTCTTTCTTCTCCTCTCCTCTTCCTTCTATCTCTCCTCTATCCCTCCTTTTCTCTGTCCTTGTCCTCCTCCTTCCTCTCTCTCCCCCCCATGTCCCTCCCTTTCTCTGTTTCTCTCTCCTTCTCTTCCTTCTCCCTCTTTCCTTTCTTTCTTTCTTCTCCTTCCCCTCCCTTCTCCTCCTCCTTTTCCTTATTCTTCTTCCTTTTCCTTCTCTCTTTCTCTTCCTCCTCCTTCTCTCTCTCCCTCCCTTCCTCTGTTTTTCTCTTTGTCTCTGCCTCTGTCTCTCACACACACATACACACACTCAAGAATCTAAATAAACAATGGAATGTGGTCATTTTAGCGGTGTGAATGATGGCAAAACAAGGACACGAGGCGATTCTAAGGGCTCACCTCTTCTGAACCGTGCTTACCTCCTAACATGGCTTGTACTCAAGTTAAGCTCCTATCTTCCCCTGCATTTAGTTTCTCCACATCTCCCCAGTAAAAAAGTACATTAACAGAGGCATAACATCAAGAGCTGGAAGTCTTTCACCACAACCCACTGAACAATAAGGAAACAAAGATCTAGAAACATTCAGGGAGGTAGCTGACCTCTCTTAATGCCATTCCAACTCAGATCCTCTAACAACAAATCCAACAATGTTATGATAATATTATTATAGCTGGCATGCCCATAGGCTATAAAGTTTGCAAAACACATAGGCAGCAAAGGACAGTGGAAATAACCTTGAATCTGGAATCAGGGGAGCTGGGTTCAAATCCCAGCTTTGTGTATCCTAGGGCAGGTCACCTCACCTGGACCTCAGTTTCCTGATCTGTAAAATGAAGTAATTGGAAGAGATGGTCCTTGAGGGCTCTTTCAATTCTAGATCTATGAATAACCATCATTATTTCTCCTTCCTCCCTCGGTCTGTCTGGGAATGTGATTATCAGTTTCTCTCTCTCTTTCTCTCTCTCACACACACCTGATATCTCTAAAAATATCTAATAAGTATTTGTTATGTTAAAATGACAAAAAATTACGAAAGCTTTACAAAGCACTTTCCTCACAACTCAGGGATAGACAGAGCCAGTCTTTTTATAGATGAGGAAACTGAACCACAATGAAGTATAGCGGTAAGAGGCAGGTAAGAAACATTTATTAGGTACCTCCTGTGGACTAGACACTGTGCTAAGTGCTGGGGATATAAATACAAGCTAAAGGAAAGACATTCCCCGCCCTTAGGAAGCTCATGCTCTAATGGAAGAAAACTATACCTCAAAGACTGCTGGGGGTAGTGGGGAAGGGAAAGGGGCAGGAGGTGCCTGCGCAGGGGGCCATGATGGTCAAGGCCAGAGGGTCTTAATTAAAGCTATTGCCCTTCATTTTGAAAGAGAACCAATGACATCACAGTATGATGTCTTGACTTGCATGAGTTGGATTTAAGTTAGGCAGCGCTGTACAAAGTCGTCAGCCTTCCTCTTCTCGAGTCACCCAAGTCCAAGTCCAAGGGCAGGACAAAATTCAGTTGGGAGAAGAATGAAGGACGGTCACAAATGGAAGTTGGGGTGGGAAATATTCCAGGGTGAGAAGGCCCTAGGAGATGTGGGAAGTCCCAAAGGGAGAACAACTCTGGATCAAAGTCAGAGTGTTGAGTTCAAATCCCACCATGGCCACATGGCACCTTCATGACCTTGAGAAAGCCATTTTCCTCTTAGGGCCTCATTTTCCCCAACTATAAAATGAAGTGGGGCATAGGTGGACAAAAAAATCACCCTTCAGGTCCCTTCTATGCTTCAATTCACATGAGATGAAATTACTTGCCTGAGGTCTCAAAGCTAACTCAGGTCTCCTGACTCCAAATCCAGGGTTCTTACCACTATGACCCATGGTCTCCCAGATATAAAAATACAAGTTTAATTAGAAATGGACCTACTGCAAAAGGACAGGAGGTGGTGAATGCCTGTGTTAGTGAGGAAAGCAAGGGGAAGGAAGAAGGGTAGGGGTGGCCAATACATCTGATGCATCATCTACGGCCTCCATGAAAGCCTCCAACATCATGCCCCTTTACAGAGCAGGATCATAGCCTGGTTTGCCCCCTCCCCACCCTAGTGAGCATTGGCGCCAGGGCGTCAGAAAAGCAGAGCTTTCTTTTTCACCAGGAGGGCTGTCTCTGTAACCTCGGAGACGGCTCAGTACCAGGGGAAAAGCTGGCTTCCTGAGCCCGTGTGCATTCACTCACAAAGGATGCTGAGGGAGGGGGAGGGAGGGGGGTAGTGGTAGGGGGAGAACATGCCTTTTTTTTTGAAACACAAAGGCATGAAAACCCACTCCTATCATTATCAGTCTCTTTTATGTGCTTAGGCACCCGCGCAACGGGATGAATCAATACTGGATTGCCCTATAAATAAATGAGCACATCAGTAAACTGAGTAATAAAACGAAGTGATGAAAAATATGGAAATAAGCTGCATTTGTGTAAATTCAGTTACTGTTTACTTTAATATTTTCTTATGTGGTTACGTAGTTCCAAGGAGACAGATTTAAAGGAATGGAGCGCGGGCGGCGGATGACAGATGCCAATGGGCCGCCGTCGCTGAGGCTGCCCGCCGTGAGCTCTCGGTGCCCCATTCCTCTGGGGGTTTCTGCCTAAGCACATTAGAAGAACACAGAAAGCAGCCCCCAGAAGATTGATCATTTTAAAAGCATTCAGAAGTACGATTTCTCTGCTTCTCCCCCTCTCCCTCCTCACCCAGTTGGAATGAGAAGGTTTTCTATCCTACATTCCTGAGTTAGATAGACTCATTTCTTCTGGGTCTTGGCTATAAGGTCCAGTCAAGGGAATAATGAGTTAGGGGAGACTCAGCTCCTGTTGGGAGGTTCGAGGATGGCCAAAGGCAAGCAAGCTTTTTTTTTTTTTTTTGCTAGATCAGCTTGGCAGAGAGTCAAGGACCAGTTGGCAAATTGGTAGGAAGGCATGTGTACTATATCAATTTTGCTCTGGGTGTCCCTAGAGAAGGGAGGGAAGCCTAGTAGGGAGAGCTGGTAAAGTGTTTATACTTACTGCCCAGGGGGCATCTTAGGGAATTGCTGAATGCTGGAGCTGCAAGCATCTTGGGGGTCACCCAGGCCAACTCTCCCATTTCACAGAGAAGAAAACTGAGAACTGGAGACAAGAAGGGACTTATCCAAGGTCACACAGGTCCAAGACTGAAATCTACATCTTTTCAACTCTAAGCCTAGGACTCAAGGTCCTTACTGATGGTTAGTGGCAGATCTGGGAGAATTCACTTTAAAGCAGAGGTGAGACCTGGGGGAAAGCAGAATACTTGTCAATATTCAAAGATAGATTTTGGTCTGTATAGGACAAAGGACCCTTTAACACAGCCTAAGTCCAGCCTAATTCAAATTGAACTCCCTCAAGCATCTATTAAGCACCTACTTGGTGTCAGGTACAGGCAGCTAGGTGGTGGATGGATAGAGTGCCGGGCCTAAAGTCAGGAAAGCCCAAGTTTAAATGTGATCTCATATACTTCCTAGCTGTGTGACCCTGGGCAAGTCACTTCACCCTGTTTGTCTTGGTTTCCTCATCTGTAAAATGAGCTGGAGAAGGAAATGACAAAGAGACTCCAGTATCTCTGCCAAGAAAACCCCAAATGAGGTTAGAAAAAGTTGGACAAGACTGAAAATAATTGAATAACAATGAGGTGTCAGGCACTAGCCTAGGCACTAGGATGCAAAGAAAAAAAGAAACTCTTTGCTCTGGGGTAGAAAAGGAAGGGGGATGTGTAACATTGAAATAGACAAATCATTGCAATGTAATTTGTGGAGGGAGATAGCACCAATAACCAACAAGCATTTATTAGGCACCTAGGAGATACCTACTAAGTACTATTAGGTACCTACTAGGTACTGGGCATTGTGCTGGGTGCTGGGATACAATGATAAAAATTTAAAAAGTCCTTGCCCTGAGTAGTTTACAATGAACTGGAGGTGGGGGTGTAGGTGGAGGAAACAGTACAGATGTAGCATATCCAGAGGTAAGTACAGTACAAAGAAACAATTTGATAGTAACACAGTGAAGTTCTGTGTGTGTATGTTGACACATGATGAATTACACTGATCACTTCCCTTTACACACTCTACAAGTGAACCAAACTGGCCTATGCTATTCCCATACACAATGCTCCATCTCCCATCTCCATGCCTTTGCATAGTCTTTTCCCCTTGCCTGGAAAGTCCTCCCTCCTCACTTCTGCCTCTTGGAACTCTTAGCTCCTTTTCAGGATCAGCTCAGGTATCATTTCTGGTGAGAGGGACACAGGTGCAGAGTGTGTGTGTGTGTGTGTGTGTGTGTGTGTGTGTGTGTGTGTATTTGTGTGGGGGGGGGAGGAAGGGAGGGAGAGTGTATATGTGTATGTGTGTGTGTGTGTGTGTGTGTGTGTGTTCCCAGCTGCTGTGCTTCTACTTTAAGGATGGTGAGAGATACATTGGATGAGTAAACTGAAGACACACGGCATGTCTGGTCTTACCTCTGCTTGGAAACTCTTTAAGACTGGAGCGACCATCTCCCTGATTTCCTGAAAAAAGAGATCCAAGAGGTCACCAAAAGAGGAGGGAAGGAGACCCCCTAAGGGCATACACTTGCTTAAAGTCAAGCCCCAGACTTACAGCAAGAGGCCAGGCCTCCCCTTTTGGCTGCAGGGACGGTCCACCCCTCTGGCCAAGGCATTGTTGCTTTTGCTAATGGGGCCGTAGGTCAAGGTCTTGGAATTGGGACCACTAGGTGGTTCCATGCATAGAATGTTGAACTTGGAGTCATGAAGACCTGGGTTGAGACACTTACTAGCTGTGTGACCTTGGGCAAGTCATTTGTGGTCTTAGTTTCCTTATCTGTAAAATGGGGATAATAACGGTGTCTACCTCCCAGGGCTGTTATGGGGATTAAATGGCATAAATTTCTAAAAGGCCTTGAAAACTATACAGTGCTGTGGAAATGCTAGCTATTGTTTCTATCAGGGACTCACAAGTTCATCTGATACAATTCCTTTTTTTCTTCCAGTCTCTTTCTGATCTGAGGAGCCATGAGTTTCCAAAAACAAAATGCTCCATTTCCTACTTCTCCTCTTTATGTCATGTCACAGCGCGAGGAGCCCTGGATTTGGAGCGAGAGAACTTGGGTCCCAGCCCCGCTACTGGGTGTTCTTGGGCACCTCAACTGCTCTCTGCAGGTCTGTCTTCCAAATCACTTCTGTCTTTGAGTCTATGGTCCTATGATCCTTAATACAGTGCATCAGTCAGTCAATCAAGAAGGATTTCTTAAATGACTATTACGTGCCAGACTGTGAGCTAAGTGCTGAGGAGACAAAGAAGGGCAAGAATAGATCCTGCCCTTAGGAAAGGGTAGGGAGAATGGGCATTTATTAAGTACCTACTATGTGCCAAGCAAAACAGCTCCTGGCCTAAAGAAAGGGGGGGTGAAAAGGGAACAAACATTTATTAAGCTCCTTTTTATCTTCCTCCCTCCCTTCCTTTCTCTGTACCTTCCTTTCCTTCCTTTCTCTCTTTTTTCTTCCTTCCTTCTTTCCTTCCTCCCTCTCTCTTTCCTTCTTTCCTTCCTCCTTCTTCCTCCTTTCTCTCTCTCCTTCCTTCCCTCACTCCTTCCTCCAACTTTCTCTTTCCCTCCATCCTTCCCTTCCTCTCTGCCTTCCTATACTGCCCCCCCATAGGTGCAGAGAGGTGAGAAGAAGAAAAAAGGGATGTTTGATAACTGAAAGAAAGAATACAATACAATTTCTATACAACTGTTGACGTCATTGGAAGCTGGATGTTTCATAGAGATGAATCCCTTTGATTTACAAATGAAGAAACACCCAAAGAGAGGTGTGGACTAGACTGAGGAGCTAGTGAGGAGGAGAGCCAGGTAGTGCTGGGATCATTACTCCCATTTTAAAGATGAAGAAACTGAGGGGGCACTTATCAAGTGCCTACTATGTGCCAGGGACTATGCTAAGCACTGGAGATACAAAAAGGCAAAAGACAGTCCCTTCCCACAAGGAGCTTCCAATCTGCCGTGACTTCAGACAGGACTCAGAGTACCTGGGTTCAGATCCCACCTCTGCCTTGCGTCACTTATGTGACCTTGGCGCTACTCCCAGGACTCTCTGTGGACTCTGGGAGGAAGGCCTGCCGCATTGGCACCAAACCCGTCTGCCCCTCTGGGCACGGGCTTTCCTTCTCTTGTCCATTCTGTCTCTGCCCCTGCCCCACTCTCCAGCCTTCCTCCTCCCTCCATCTTCTCTGACACCAGCAGGGGGAGGGGGACTCCCTTCCCAGAAGGGGCCCAGTGTCCTGTTCGTTGTCACCCACGGGGAACCGCTCAAAGTTACAAGTAGGAGGTGAGTTGGCACCAAGCAAGGGTTTTTTCCCCCCTCCTAAATAGGGCCCTAACATGACTGTCTCTTTCCTACCAGAGGAACCAGTTCCAAAAGAGAAAATTTCAGAGGCACACTATAATAGGAATGGAAACTTATTCCTAATTGCATAATTGCATAATTATGCAGTATTAAAATTATGTAAGTTGAAATTGGAGGCTTAAAACCTGGCCTGGATTTTTCACCTCACCTGTACGGCTCCCAGGGGGAGACTAATTGACAAAAACCTTTGCTGCCTTGTGAGGGAGGGAGAAGCCAGGAAAGGAGAGGAAAGGCCTTCAGAGACCTCCAGGGAGTGTTTCAGGGTCCAGGCTGAGAGAGCTGATGCTCAGAAGCAACGTTCCCAAGGTAGAGACAGAACAATATCTGAATCCTGCCTCTGACATTTATGCTGTGTGACCTAGGTAAGTTACTAACTCTCTCTGAGCCTCATTTCCCCCGTCTGTGAGGATCATGCGTATCAATGTAGGTAAAGTGTTTTGCAGACTTTTAAATACAATAAGAATGTGAGCTTAGAAATGTGAGGAATCACTGTGGCAGCTTCCCAAGGGTTGGACATACGAAGGGTGAGATTCACAGAATTTATTGCAAATCAATCCAGGGAGAGACCTGAATCCTACCCCCCAGCTCTCTAAAACCTCCCCACAGGCAGCTAGATGGTTTGGCAGATATACCGTTGAGCTACCTAGCTGTAGGACCCTGGGCAAGTCACTAAACTTCTGTTTGTTTCACTTTCCTCATCTGTCAAATGGGTATAATAACAGCACTTACCTCCCAGAGTTGTTTTAAGGATCAAATGAGATAATATTTGTAAAGGGCTTAGCACATTGCCTGGCACATAGTAGATGTGTCAATATATGTTCCCTTTCCCCTTCTCCCCCAAAAAGATGGATTCACTGAACTGGGAGGGTAGAGTGAGAGCCACAGAGCACTCAAAGAGGGCCTGTGTCACTGAGGTAGATGCATGGTATAGTCTAAATAAAGCTTGAGACAGAGGAAAATGCTGGGTTCAAATCCCAGCTCTTCTCCTTACATCCTGTGTGATTTTGGACCTGTTCCCTTCCCTTCTCCAGGCCTCAGTTTCCTCTGCTGTAAAATGAGGGAGGCTAAGAGTAGATGACCTCTGAGTTCCCACCATCCTCTCTTTAGTGCCCTGGGTCTATGCCCAACCTGGCCTTCCATCTACTCAACCTAAATACTTCATGAAGAATAGGGCTTGTTGACTATAAGTTACATTTGAGTCTCTCAGATATGTCCCAAACTGTCTAATTTGATATTTCTTGACATGGTATCCTGTGCAGAGGTCCCAAAGCCTGTAGCCTTGTTAAGTTACAAAGCAATAAAGATGGTGGTCTCTATGAGTCAAGTCAACAACCCAGAGTGACCCAAAAGGTTCATGAATAGACTCTCCTAGGAGAATAGAAGCTCTTGGAGGGCAGGGATGATTTTCATTTATCTCTACATATCTAGAACCTATGGGCAGTAGGTGGTACAGTGGATAGAGTGCCAGCCCTGGAGTCAGGAACACATCTTCCTGAATTCAAATCTGGCCTCAGACTGTGTGACCCTGGTCAAGTCATTTCACCCTGTTTGCCTCAGTCTCCTCATCTGCAAAATGAGCTGAAGAAGGAAATGGCCAAACACTCCGATATTTTTGCCTGAAAAAATCTCCCCCAAATCCAAATGGGGTTACAAAGAGTTGGACAATGACTCAACTCAGCCTAGAACTTAGTGCAATGTCTGACTCATAATATTATTAATATTACCATTCATTATACATTTTACATCTATATCACTTCATCTGCTAAAATGTAAGCATCTTGAGGTAGGCAGGTTTTGTTATTTGTCTTTGCATGCTCGGCACCTAGAATGATTTGGTATACAGCAGAAACTTAATAAATGCCTACTGAGTAATTGTTGATTGAGAGGGTAGGAAGAGAAAGACATAGTGGGATAATATACCAACCCTGGAGTCAGAAAGACCTAAATTCACATGTGTGACCTTGGGCAAGCCATTAAAATCTTTAGTGCCCCCAGGTAACTCTCTGCAGGTTTTGATCTGCTTTGGTAGAGGGAGCGTCCTCACTGGGAGTTCCATGTTATCAATGAAACTATACCTTTGGCAGAGAGAGAAAGAGCCTGAGGGGTGGGAGTGGGAGGCCTTGAGGAGGCTGAGGGTCCATTCTTGAATGATGAGATCTGTTTCAGAATCAGAATCATAAAATGAGAATCATGCCATATGCCATCCCTCATGTTACAGTAAGACCATTCTGCCTGGTGGGAAGGCCTTTCCTTTGCTACTCATATCTTTGAAAGGCACAGTGAATTAAATCCTTTCCTCCAGATTTGCTGCCCAAATCCTAGCCAAGAACCTAAGAGGTGGATTGGATGTCAGAAGTCAGTGGAGATTATGCCCAATAGTGCTAGCCACTCCCTCCCATCTAATCTTAGCCATCTGCTAGTGGCAGACATTTAGCTCAACACTAAATCCCAAGACAGGGAGCCTGGATTTGGGAGGTCCAGCAGCCCGAGCCCAACTTAAAGAATCAGGACCATCCTGATGAGGGTTTCTTTTGGCTCTAGATACCATCCAGAGCCCCAGCTTTCAGATCCTCCACAGATCCTGCTCATGAACTCCAAACTCAGATGGAGTTCAGTGAGACTAAGCAGCGTGATAGGATATGTGAAGGTGGTGGGGTCATAAGCCCCAGCACTGGATTGCTTGATACATGGAAGAATGCCCTCTGGATGAGTATGGCCCTGAAACCTCCCTAGGGTGCCATCATCAAGGAAAGAGAACCCACTTAAGGTTATGTAAGGAGGCAAGGAACTGAAATTTTAATCAATTTGGAAACAGCTGATCATTGACTTAGAGGTTATCTGGTGCAACTCCCTCATTTCACACAGGAGGAACTAAGTCTCAGATTGAGGAAGTGATGTGCCCAAGATAAGAGAGACAGAAGGTGGCAGAAGTGGGATCTGAGCCTGGGTCCTGTGCCTTGGAATCCATTTTTCTTCACCCTTCACTGCAATGGTCAAGCATCATAGGATCATTTAATCTTGGAGCTGGACAGGGCTTCCAAATCTACCTAGTCCTGTGCTAAAGTGAATGATACCATGCATTCTACCAAGGAATTTTGGCATTGAAAGGGCTGGACCTCAGAGGTCATCCAGCCTAGCCCAGACCTAAAGCAGAATCTCCTCTGCACCATATTCAGTCATCCAACCCATCCAGTATTTAAGTACCCACTCTATGACAGGCATTGTGCCAGGGCCTGAGGGGTCAAATACAGAGACTAGAATAATCCCTCCTTGGATAGAGCTTATATTCTAATAGGTGAGACAGCAAGGGCATCTGTAAAAATTTCCACATTAACAAAAAGTGAACAAATATAAATAAATATACAAGATAAGGTGTTTTTTTTTGGAGGGAGAGAAGGAAAAGTTTCATGCAGAAGGTGGTGCCTCTGCTTGAGGACCTCCAGTGATGGAGAAACTACTATCTCCCAGGGCATCCTGTTCAAGTTACTCTACCTTCTGAGCCTCAGTTTCCTTATTTGTACAATGTGGTCTGGGGTCTCTTATATCTCTAGGTCTCTGATCCTAAGACAAATCATCTAACTTCAATGGGCCTCAGTTTCCTTATTTGTAGAACGAGGAGAAGTAGATGAGAAGGCCTTGGAAGTCCCTCCTGTCTATGCATTGAGAGTATATGATAAGCTATCTAGCCTCCATGGATATTAATCTTTTGAGAATGAGGGTCTTGGACTAGAACAACATGGTGTCTAAGAGATCCCTTCCAAGCTAGGTCCCTTCAAGTGCTAGGAACTCTAATGATTGGTTGGGCAACTTTGTAGGGAAGTATCTGTCAGTTCAATAGGGTGGCTGGTGTCAAAGGAAGATGCCCCATGAAATCTCACATGGAGAGCTGGAAAGGGCCTTGGAGGCCCTCTGGCCCCACCCTCTCATTTTTACAGATGGGGAAACCAAGGCCCAGAGAGGGGAAGTAATGTGTGCAAGAGTTGGTGTTTGAATTCAAGAACTCTTGACTTCAAATCCAATGTTCTTTCTACTGTGCCTCCTAATTAACTCCTAAATGTGACTCCCTTCCTTCCTTCCTTCCTTCCTTCCTTCCTTCCTTCCTTCCTTCCTTCCTTCCTTCCTTCCTTCCTTCCTCTGGAAATTTTTGGAATTTTCCAAGAAGCAACATTGGGACCTGTTGCCAAAGGACAAAGCTATCTCAATTTCTCCCTAGAAGAGAATGGAAGCCTGTAAAATCTTGTCTCCTTCCCCTGGGGATCCCTTACTGTTCTAGCATCCGCCCCTTCTCCCAAGGAGGCAGACACAGGCTCATGGGGAACAAAGCTTTCCGGGTGGTGGTAGGTGAGGAGGGAAGGAAAATATCAAAGTGGGAGTGGGGAGAGGACATGGAAACTGAAGAAAATGGCAAAAAGAACAGGGGAGAGGATGGGGGAGGGGAAGGAGAGGGGAAGGTCACCATGACTGGACAGCCTTGTGGGCTCAAATGGAAAGGATGATCTTTGGACAAACAATCCATCGAGGCTTGGTGTTGAAAATAACAAGATCTCAGTTCTCAATGTGCAGGGGGTAGAAAGAGAGGACAGAAATGACTGTTTTATAAAGTCTTCTGAAACAATGACTTTAATAGAAATCCTTTCCATTTTTCCATAATATGGAACTGCTGGGCACCACAATGCCAAGAGAACTTGAGGGTTAGGGGGGGTGCTAATTTTTCTTTGTGACTAATTAGCTTCTTTCCTTGTTAGTCACTTATGTTGCCAGTTTTCAAAAATCGAGTTTGAAGGGAGAGAAATCTGCCTTCCCACCGCGTTAATTCCGGAGCCGCAAATATACTCTACCTCAGGTACATTTTTCTTAAATTCCCGACGGAGTTCAATTAAATGTTTATGAGAATTCTGGCTCTCCTCCTGCCGCGACGCCAGCTCAGAGGCAACAGAATTAAGCTCCTTCTAGAACAATAAGAGGGAGAAAGAGGGAAAAAAAAAGAGGGTGGGTTTTTTCTTCCCCTCTGTCCTTCACCCCCCCCACCCCCTGCATCATCATACATAACAGAACGCTGAACAAGTTTTTCTTAACTTAAAAAGCTGAGAAAAGACACTGTATTGACTCCTGGTGGCTGGGAATAATTTAAGAAACCATGGATCTGACCAAAAATCTGGGAATTTTTTTATAGATCTTTGGGAGCTGGGTTGATCGATAGTCATAAAACTGGGTGGAGTCCCCCATCCTTCCCCTGCCCCTCCCCAGTCCATTTCTTAATTTTTCCAAAGGAACGCTGGCATACGCTTGTCAGTAACTGTGGAAAACATCACCAGGCCATGTCAAAATAGCATATTGTATGGGCAGATTATAGTCTAAGAATGTGGTGCTGACAGCTTTCATATATCACGGGCAGGGAACCGTTCCAACCATGAGTTACTTACACTTAAGTGTTCATAAATAAGCTCTATAAGATATCTATAGCTTTTTAATTTCGGCGGATTTTGGAAAAATGAAGGTGCCGATGTGGAGTAAACTGACCTTTCGGTCCTCTTGCGGTAAATTATTTCCAGTTCACTTCGAGTGCAAGGAATATTTCATGTGAGGGCCCTCGGGTGCAGATGGAGTGGATTTGAAGGGGCTTGTCCCGCCTAGGAGTGGGGAGGAGGTGTGGAGCCTGGCTTTCATAGGATTCAAGTCAATTCAATTGAACCTGCATTTATTAGGTGCCTACTGTGTGTTGGGCCCTGGGCTAGGTGGTAGGGAAAAGGGAGATGAAAACAAAACCTTCCATGACTTCAAGGAGTTTGAGCAAGGCATTAGACTGAGGTGCAACAAAATGAATTCTGTTTGTGAATTCAAAGAAATGAAATTAAAATCCAGATTCTACTATTTAATATCTGTGAGCTAAAGCAAGTTACTTGACTCTTCTGAGCCTCAGTTTCCTTTTCTGTAAAATGAGAGTATTAGACCATATCACTTCTAAGGTCTTTTCTGGCTTTTCTCCTATGACCTCCCCTTCCATTCTACATTCTTGTTGAGGAGTTGGTTTACTCTTTGTGAAACCCACCTCCTCTCAAAGCCTTCTAAAGTTTCCAATATAATGTTGTTGGCTAGTGTTTCAATCATGTCTGACTCTTTGTTGACCCCATTTGGGGTTTTCTTGGCAGATGTTGGAGTGGTTTACCATTCCCTTCTCCAAGTCATTCAACAGATGAGGAAACTGAGGCAATCAAGGTTGAGTGACTTGCCCAGGATCACAAAGCTCACTAGTAAATGTCTGAGGCTGGATTTGAACTTAGGTCCTCCTAACTCCAAGTCTGGTACTTTAGTCACTGTACCACCTACCTGGCCCAGATGATATTATCCACTGTCACCTGGCTGCTTTATTCTATATTCTGCTAGGGAGGATACATCATCTCTCAATTAATGGGAGATTACCCCCCCAATTATCCTGTATACATCTTTTACATAGTTGTTTACATGTTTTATTCTCCATTAGGGTATGAGCTCCTTGATAGCAGGAGCTGTCTTTCTCTGCATCCCCAGAGTCTAGCACAGAGCCTGGAACACATTAGGAACTCAAGAAATGCTTATTAAAAGATTATCAACAAGCATTTATTAAGTACCTACTATGTGTCAGGGATGGTGCTGGGTACTACCAAAGAAACAAAGTAAAAATGACAGTGTCCCTGACTTCACGGAGGCCTTACATGCTTTTGAAGAGGCACATCCATGGGTCAGTACAGATTAGCTCCAAAGTCATTTCCAGAGAGAGAGAGGGCTTCTAGCTGGGAGCATGGGTGAGAGGTCAGGACAGACTGGTTCACGAGGCTTTGCTTTGAAAAAAGCCAGTAGTTCTTAGAGGCAGATTCCATATTGACTCTCCCTTTCCTTTATTAGAGATTTCTCCCTCTTGAAATGACTTTTCATTGCATCCCCAGAATCTAGAGCAGATTCCCCACATTCTAAGCATGACAGACCACTCCTGCAAAAGAGAGAAGGTGGGTAATAGAATGTCATATAAGGCAAACAGCAAGCTGGCCAGCTAGACCAGAATAGAAAGTTCAAGATGGGAAGTATTGTTCAATTATCTCAGAAAAGTACATGGGAGCCAGATTGTGGAGAGTTTCAGCCATCACCATCAACAACAAAAGAAAATGAGCCGAAAAGAAAGGGAAAAATCCTTCCATCTTCCACTCAGGGCAGAAAGGCTCTGGGTTGTGCAAGGATCCTGGATGATGGACCCTTCCCTTTCCTCATTTCTAATGGTGGCAATTTCAGGAGGGGAGGACAATTCACTAGGAGCTGTCATCGCTTTCATTTGCATAATTTAGGATACGGTCTGTTTATGTGGTCGCTTGCCTGCTTGCAGGAACTGGAAGGATGGTTTCCCTTCTCCACCCTCCTGCCCCGGACAATAACTTGAGCTGCAGTTCCATATCTATCACCCGATTATATTTGCAGCAATCAAGTCTCATAATTTTCCAAATCCGGTGATGCAATAAATATCTGCAATTAGATTTATTAAAAACACATGCGCATGCAGGAGTGTATTTCGAGGGTGAACTCTTTAATCTACCATATGCCCAGTAAAGAGGAGCAGCCAGCTACGAGACCATATTTGTTACTGCCTCTACACATTTATCTAGTGTATGTAACAAAACACTTTTACCATTAGATAATGAAATAAAAGTCCTATTAACCCACTAAAAATCCTTTTTTGTCTAAAAGGGGAAATGCACGGTAATGGACTCATAGTGTATCTGAGTATCTGTAAATCTAGTTAACGATCATTCACACCAATATCATAAACCATGTACCAACTAACACAGGGCAAGACAACAGCCCACCTCCCTAATCTGCACCCTCCCTAAGAGAAGGCAAGAAAGAGTCCAAGTCAAGGAAAGTGCTTGGGAGAAAAAAGCATGTTGAAATGAACCTATTGGGGAGAGATTCTCCTGCTCAGTCATCTCACCTCTACCTTTCTGGAGGGGAAAGTGTGAACCAGGAGAATGGTGGGAAGCCTAGATGGGGCTGAGGGCCCTTTCTTGAATCACAAGATTCTGTCTTAGAACTGCGTTCACAAAATTAGAAACATCCCATATGTTAGTCCTGATGTCACCGTAAGACCCATTCTGCCTGGTGAGAAGACCTTTTGTCTGTTACTGAAATCTACAAAAGGTTAGTTTCTAGGAAGATGATATGAGCCGAGAAGGTCAGCAGCAATTGTCTAGACCACAGCCTCCTTGAAGGCAAGGATCATGTTTATCTTTGCATCTCCACCAGTATGGGGTTGAATATTTCATGTGAGATAAAGTACAACAGAGCATTCGATTCAACATTCATAAAAATCGCAGAGTCTTCTACTGCATTTCCAAGTTGGAAAAGATCTCATAGGTCACCTTATTCCATCTTCTCCCAGAATTCTAAATTTTATCTTAGGGCTTCCAACAAATAATCTTTCACCTCGAAGACCTCCAGGGATGGAAAACTCATTACTCCCCCTGCTCAAAGCCTCCTAAAGTTTCACATTCAATTTTTTTAGTTATTTCACTCCTGTCTGATTCTTCATTGACCCCATTTGGGGTTTTCTTGGCAAAGCTATTGGAGTGGTTTGCCATTTTCTTCTCCAGATTGTTTTACAGATGAGGAAACTGAGGCAAACTGGCTGAAGTGACTTGTTTAGGGTCACACAGCTATTATGTCTCTGAGGTTGGATTCAAACTCAGGTTTGCATGATTCTAGGCTTCTCTCCATTGTGCCCTCTCCCATTCAATAGGGTAGCCCTAATAGGACATTTTTTTAACTTACATATAAATTTTAAAGTTTTTTTTACTTAGGTAAATTTTTACTTATGTACTCAGGTACCCCTCCACAAACCTTCTAGAGATTGGCCCTCATCCTGAGTTTGGCACCAATAGCATAAATCAGACTCCTACACATTTTAGATGACAAAGCCTGCTGTCATATTCTCCCAACATTTTTTCCTCTAAATATTCCTTCATAGTCTATGCTTAGAGCATGGTTTTGAGTCCCCTCACCATTGTGGTCATTCTCTGGTGATGCTCTACTTGTCAATGTCCCTGCAACAAACCTTTAGCAAGTGGGGGTTTAATAATGGAACAAGACACAGACCCTGCCCGCAAGGACCTTACAGTCTAGTTGGAGAAGTGGGGGATGAAACAAGTCCGCAGTCTGCGCACTAAGAGTTATGATATGTATATTATACATGTATATTTTCAAACTAGTCCTTAAGTTTCAGGCTTCCCCATCACCAAGCATACCTCATGGCCATCTTGCTCACTGATGTGTTCCCGGAATGAATAGCCTTTTATTATCAGTCAAAACAGAATAAAATTGGGAAGTGAATTCTTTTTTTATAAATCACAAAATACATCCCCAAAGTAAACTGTCTTATTTGTTATTTAGTGTCATAGGTTCAGGGCTGGGAGGAATCTTAGAGCAGGGAAGGTCAAAGATGGTAGGGGTCTTAGAAAAGGGAACATCAAGGGTGGAGGAGAGATCTTGGGAAAGAGAATGCCAGAATGAGAAGGGACCTTTGGATTTAGAAAGTCAGAGCTCTGAGGGAAGCTGAGAAATTATCTAGTGTAATCTCTTTTCAAAGGAGAAAACTCAAGTCTAATGGAGGCAGTGATGTACCCAAGGTCACACAGGTAAAAAGTTGCAGGGGCAGACTCAGCCAGGGTCCTCTACCGCTAGGTCCAGGGTGCTCTCCATGGTACACCCTCTGGCCTTGATTGTCCCCTAAATTACTCCCTGTTCTATTAGTGCAGACAATTCTGGGTTCAGTGGACAGCAGGATAATGCACTCATTGAAACCCGAGTGACAGTTATTAGCAGGTCCTTTCAGTACTGGGATGCTTCAGGGTTGGTGTCATCCAGTGGAATGGGCAATGGCTTCTGGGAAACCCAAGTTCATAAGGCAGAAGCAAAGTCCACTCAACCAACTCCTAGGGGGATGGTGTGTCATACTGAGAATACCTCTGTCTAATACTGATAAGGGCTTATGTTCACAGGGGGAATATACATATATTGTCTCATTTGAACCCACTACAAACCCTGGAAGGAGATGGGGATGAGGCAGTGGGACACTGAAGTCCCAGTCTTTGTTCTTGTCTAAATTAAATATCCTACAATCTGGGTTTTTAGCTCAGCTTTGCTCATGTAGGAAAAAAGTTCTTGGATCTGGAGTCAAAAAGACCTGAGTTCAAATCCCACCTTGGATACTTAAGAAGTATATTATCCTGGGCAAACCATTAAACTCTATGAGCCTCAGCCAGGGCTTAGCCCAGTGCTTTGCACATGCTAAGTGCTTAATAAACATTTTATTTGGAGTCTGAAACTTTAAAATGGGGAAAGTAGAGTCACAAGATCTTATTGATCATAGATTTAGAGTTGGAAAGGGACCCCATAGATTTACTAGTCCTACTCATTCTACAGAAGAGGAACTCGAAGTTCAGCAAAGCAAACTAGCTTGCCTGAGGTCATACAGCTTATAAGTAGATTCACGGCTGGAGAGCTGGAGGGGACAGAAAGATCACCTGGTCTAATCCCCTTCTTTTACAGGAGAGGAATCTCGAACCGATAGAAGTTAGGTAAATTACCCAAGGTCACACTGCTATAACAAGGCAGGACTGAACAGCACCCATCTCACAATCAAGTGTGATTATATAGAATTATTAAATTATAAAATATTTTTAAAATTAAATGATCAAAGTGCATTATAGGATGTACTTTGCCCCCCAAACTTTTTTGGATGGGTCCAGATCTGTGATTTCTTTGATGTGAGCAATTCCTTTGGAATTGTATGAAAACTCCCTCCGCCAACGTAGATCAACAACTCTTGAGTCTTTGGGGGCACTGTGATGTTGAGCAAATTATCCAAAGTGACATAACAACTAGTATCAAAGTCAGAGCTTGAACCCAGAGTTCAACTAAACTTGATGAATCAATCAACTGATAGATTATTTATTAAGCACCTACTATGTGCTAGGCACTGGGCTAAGCACTTGGAATTCTGAGGCTCACAGGGGTTGAATGGCTTGCCTAGAGTCATATAGCTAGTAAGTATCCAAGTAATTACTAACCCTGTTAGCTGTTCCTACCTCCAAGACATTCCCTATATATGTCAGTCATCATCATCATCATCATTGTAAATGTTACTATGATTATGAACATATCTATTACTGTTATTACAGCCCGAGAGATCTTGGACAATTTACTTAGTTTCTCTGGGTCTCAGCTCTCTCTTCTGTACCATGAAGAGCTTGGACTCTCAATTCCATTTAACCAAATGCCAACCAATGGAATAAACAGCCATAATTGCAGGGGACAGATGGCCAACCATACTCCCCACCTCCTGACTTAGGGGTGATGGACTGAATATGCAGAGTGAGATATACACATTTGGACAAGGCCAGTGGAGGAATTGGTTTTGCTTGACAATGTGTATTTGCTATAAGGATTTCCCTTTTCTTTTCTTTTTCAATAAATGGATAGACAGGAGAGAAAATTAATGTTTATTAATAAAAAATGATTGAAAAATTACACTTTCTCCTATTTTACAGATGAGGAAAATGAAGCTTAGACAGGGTAAAAGGACTGGTTCATGAGAGAGCTGGTCCTGAAAGCCATGTCTCCTACTTCTGGTTTTTGCCATTATGCATGGACAACCTAAAGGAAATCCACTCCAGGGACTTGAGGGCTTCTCACAGTTAACATGGAAGCTGAGTGTTGGGCCTTTCTCTAACCACCCCTCCTCCAACCCTCATCCCTCCCCCAACCAG